>WBMZ01011388.1:0-94424 GCA_013400975.1 Atrichornis clamosus
GGCCCCTCCCCGCTCCGCTCCCTCCGCCGCGGCGGGGCCGGGCCGGGCGGCGGGGACAGAGCCGCAGACCGCCCGAAGCTCCAGGCACGGGCGGGCCCGGGGCTACCCCGGCGCGGGGCGGGGGATGCGGCACCGGCCTTCCCAAAGCTCCGCTGGCGCTGCATCGCCGCCTTTCCATCCTTTTCCCTCATGCGAGCGGCTGGAGCAGCACAGACTGTGGTCCAGAGAATCACAGAAGGGTTGCGGGGGGGACGAGAGCTTCAAGATCTCTAGTCACAGCCCCTGCCCTGAAGAGGGACACCTTCCACTATCGCAGGTTGCTCGAAGCCCTGTCCACGCTGGCCTTGGACATTTCCAGGGATGGGGGAGCCACAGCTTCTCTGGAGAACCTGTGCCAGGGCCCCACCACCCTCAGAAGGAAGAATTTCTTCCCAATATCCTCTTTCAATTTGAACCCATACCCCGTTGTCCTCACACATGCTTTTGTAAATAGTCTTGCCCTATTTTTCCTGTAAGTTCCCTTCAGGTACTGGAAGGACACAATTAGGTCACCCTGAAGCTTCTCCTCTCCAGGCTGAACAATCTCAATTCTCTCAGCCTTTCCTCACAGCAGAGCTGCTCCATCCCTCTGATCATCCTGGTGCCTCCTCTGGATTCGCTCCAACAGCTCCACATCCTTCCTGTGCTGGGTACCCAGAGCAGAGGCTCAGTGCTGACTGTACACCAACAAAACACCTGCCCCAACCCAAAAACTGTTCAGCATCAACACTGAAGTTCTGCATGCTGCCTCCTGCCCTGCTGGCAGTTTTGCACTGCTTTCCTGAGCAGTGGAGCCGAGGTGCCCTTTGTGTTTGCTCAGAAGCACAGGAGCTAAGGCAAAGCATCTTTTGTAGTCCCACGGGGAGGGAAAACATAACCAGTATCATTTCCTTATCTGTTTACTGCCAACTGCTACTATCACAAATACAGCAGTGATGGAGAGTATTGGATGTCTGAGCATTGAAGGGATTGTTTTGAAATACTTACAGGGATGTGAGGGCAAGGAATTGCCCAGCGCTCATTCTCCGAGGCAGACACAGCCAAGGGGCCTCCATGGTGCTGGAAATGCAGGTGGAAGAGATCCAAATCCAGCCAGGCAAGGCACAAAAGCACTATGAAAATAAGTAGATCCAGTATTTCTGACTTACGCATGGCCCTGGTTTTAACAATCATTATATATACCTTAACCTGTGGTTTTCATAACCATCCCCACCCCAGCAACACCTGGTACTTTGGAGAACCAACCAGACCAGCACCAGAGTGCAAGTTTGACACCTGAAAGCCTCCCAGTGCCACCTGCCTATTTTTCAACACATTCCTTTCAGTAACCCTCTGGCTGGTGCCAGCCTGGCCCTGCTGAACACACTCCCAGTGGGAATGGGGGTGGATTTGTTCTAGGGGGAAATGCCAACAGTTGGCTGCAGCAGTGACTTGCAACCTGGGCAGGTGTGTTTTGCCTTGGTTTGTCCTTAAACTGGTTGTGTGTAGGAGGGGAAATGTCCCAAAACCAAAATGTGGTTTCCTGTGGTGTCAAGGTATGTTCTCTCCCAGCTTGGCTGTCACTTATTTCCCCTATTACTTGTATTTGTGTTCTCCAGTTGTGGGTAATTTGAATTCTGTGGGTGAATCCTGGCCCTTCCGAGTAAGAGCTGTTTGCTCATTGACAAGCTGGGATCTCCCTCCTTGAATTTTCTTATTGAGAAGCGTCACAGGAAGCTGAATTACGGGATTAAACAAGGGGCAAAATGTTAGCCTAATGCAGGAGTGGGGCTTGGTTAGGATGTTTTACCTCTCTGCAGTTATTAACTGTGGTTTGAAATGAAAGGAGAAGTGCAGCTGGTTCAAGCCTGAGAGCCTCAAACATTCCAGCAGAAAAGGAGAAGGGATTGTGCTCAGGGAGCAAGGGAATGAGCTGAGGCAAAAAGGATCTCCATGGGAGCACAAAGCCCTGCCCTGCCCCTTTTGGCACGGCAAAGTGTCTCACCAGCCTGTCCCTTTCTACAAGGACTTTCTTGCCTTTTAAAAGAACTGCCAAAGTTTGAGGTGGGGGAGAAGAGCAGTGGAAAAGAGTCTCTTTTGCAAGGCAGGAATCACAAGAGCAACAACTCACCTTCCCCAAGGTTTGAGGATGTTCACTCTGCAGCACTCAAACCTTTCCTTTAACTCATTCCTTAAAAATCCAGTGCTCTGGACCTCAGAGCTTCTCATTGGTCAGTCATGGAGTTCCTACTGCATAAGGAGAAACAATGTTCCCAAGGCATTTTTGACAATAGTGTTGTTTTGCAAATATTTACTGGGAATGATTTTTAATTGTGGAGATCTGCTCCCATGTCAGCCCGAGAATTGTACCTTATGATTTTAACAAAAGAGTTCTAGGGGAAAGCAGCTGGAATGATAAAAGGGGAAATTAATCCAGAAAAAAATTAGAAATAAAGGCCAGGAGAGAATAAATAAAAGCTTTTCACTGCTTCTTAACAGAATCCTTTCAGGGTGAACTCAGCTGGGTTTATGCCTGGACTTATTGTAGTCTGAGTGCATTTATTATAAAACAGATTTATTTTATTTATTGCTGGCTTTCCTAAGAATGCCAACGAGAAATGATGGCATCTCACATTCCCCAAGGGAAGTGTGTGTCCAGCTCCATCTGCAGCAGCAAAATCTGCTCAGGTAATTTCCACTGAACTCCTGCAGCACTGAGGGTGCAGAGCCCAAGCAGGGGAAACTGGCTGAACTTCCACAAACCTTTTGTTGAAAAAAGTAATTTAATCTAGAATTAGGAAAGGATCGTGGCCAGCAAAGCTCCCTCTCCTTCTCACTCTTGGAAAAAGTCTGCCTGGTTAGGATGCAGCTAATTCCTCCAGGCACTGTGTTCTATCCCATCAGAAACCAAAGAGAATTTTGCTGATAATATTTGCAAGCTTTTATCTGTGCTGAGAACTCTCTTGATTGAAGGTGACTTTACCAAGTCTCTCTCCTTCCCAGAGAGAGAAAACTAACCTTGAATCCCCAAAAGTTGCTTGCAGGTCCTGCAGGATGCCACGAGGATGTAAAACACATCCACTGGTGACTCCCAGCAGGGTTAAAATCTTCCAAGGACAGTGGCCAGCAAACCCTTCTCCTGCCACGTGGCTTTATTTTCCTTCTTACATCTTACCAGATTATTGTGTTTTCCACAGCTCTGGGGGAAAGGGAGCCGGAGGCTCTGCTGCAGGATTCCAGGGAGCCTGAAGCTGTGGAAGGAAGTGTGAGACTGAGCACAGTGTGGGATGCTGGGGATGCCTAACTGTGGAAAACTGACAGGAGACATCCAGTGTATCCAGCACTGGAGTCCCAGCAGCCTGGGAAAGAAGGGAAAAGGATGAAAGGGAGATACCTGGACATAAAAGGAATAGAGTCATAATATAACAGATCAGAAATAAGGAACCTCATCCCTTTCCTTCTTCAATTAAAACCCAAACCTATCCATACATGGACTTGTCAGCAACACAATCTACCAATGCTGACACTATGGTGCCACCCTAAAGTTAAAAGTCTTATTTGCTACTTGGTTAATTTTCTTACACATTTTTAATCAAGGTAAGCATCAAATATACCCGCCTGGTTATGGAAATGTGGGAGATCACACCACTTAAATGTGACCAATTAACGTCACTGAGCAATAATTCACTGGCAACTTGAGCTTTTAAAAACCAAACCAAACCCCCAAAAATCCCCAACCAACCAAGAAAACAAACCCAAGAAACCAAACCAGATCCCCCTGATAAATTCTGCTTTACATCTCTGCCCTTGTTTGATGCTTCCCCATGGTGCTCACAGGTTATCTGTGCAGACTGACAGGTGGTCACTAAGGCTATCAAGGCTACCAGACCATCTCCAAGGTATTTTTCCATCCCCTTTTCTGTTCCAAAGGGGAAAAATTCTCTCCTCTCGTGCTAGCAATCTCTCCCTCTCCAGACTGAGGTACTGCAGTTGGTTCATCTCGACAGCTTTAGGGAAGAAACAGTGCAAGACAAAGTGATGGAAGTTCAGAACTCAGGACGTGGGTGCTGCTGGGGGGAAATTAGGGAATAAAAGCAGTAATAGAGTTATGGTATTTGATGAAGATCTCGAAGTTGTTCCTGAAGTTTCAGAACAGGAGATTAACAACTCTTCCCTCACCAGAACTCAATCAGGACAAGTTTGTTCACGCTCCCACAGGCCTATTTTATCCTATAGAAGTGTATTTTGAACAGGTGCTCTGTTTACTGTTTGGATAAAGCAATTTACTGTGGATTTATAAGCTGCTGGGAATTAATACCACTCCTGACTACAGAATGATTCCCTACAGTGCACTGAATCCTGCAACCAGTTCCAGCTACACCCTAAGGAAAGAAATTCCCAAGTACAGCACAAAGCAGAGCTGGATCCTACCCTTAGCTACCCTCCATGCAGGCAGGGCAGCATGTGCAGTATCTGCTCCAACACTTCATCAGCCAAGGCATCCTATGAATGTGATCCTCTGCAGCAAAAGCTTTCCATCTCTTCCAAAGTTTCTAGTTCTATCAGCAAAACCCTCTCCAACACAAACTGCCTTCTGCAATTCTCACAAGTTAGTGTTTTCCTGGCACGAGGTGTTTTTCCATAAATGTAGAAGCTGGTTCCCAGCCATTAGAACAAGATGTTTAATTAACCCTTCATGTTGCCTCAACTCACTACCAAATCCCAGGACAAGCACAGGCCTCATCCAAAAGCTCAAAAGCACAGTAAACACCTGAAGTCGTGGTCTCAAACCAACAAAATTTCTGCTTCAGAAATACAGAAAGATGCAGTGGTTACAAACAGTCCATTTATTGGGTCTTAACCTACGTACACAATTGAAATCATAATTTTGGCACTACGCTATACAGTGGTTACATCTGTGTGCTGACACTCCTTAAATACTGCCCCAGGAGCACTGCTGTGCTTGGAAGTTTGGGATGAGTCACACACTCCACGGGGCCATCACTCAAAGATCTCCGTGCTCCTGGGGGGATTTTGCAGGAAAGATGAAACACACAGCAGTTGATGAGTTATTTCCATGTACCTCACACCTTAGAACGGATCACACCAGAGTATGTGATGGCAGCATGGAGAAATGGCCACACGTGTAGCAGGAAAGTCTGAGTGAGACACAGCCATGAGATACAGGAACAGCAAAACAAACCCGCTGCCTTTCAGACACAAAGAGAGATTCCGTTAAAGAAAATAATTTAAAAAACTAAGAATGGCATTTGATTTGATACAAAAGCCAGGACCACTACTGTATTAACATCTAAGTATGAATCTTTACAAGTTAATCTCACAATGGTGTTATGTAAAAGGTTGCAAACTGTACAATGTTTTGTCAATGCAATGCCTCTACAATTTATACAGTCTTTTACAACTATAACACATATTAAACAGGTTGTTAAACAGCCAATTGATACCAGTCTCTGAACAAAGCTGCAGGCAAAAAAACACAGAGCTTCCACAACCTTCAACCGAGATATGCTTGCTCAAACAGTGACAATCTTTAGGAGAATACACTGTTACAAACTGCCTTTCCACACTGTGCACACATTTCATTCTGTGAATTCAACCACCAACAGTCCATCATCTCCTATCCATGGGCTCTAATTCCATGGAGACACCCAAAGTCTCTCCCCCTTAAAAATATGCAGAGAATCATAGATTTTTATTCCACACGTGGTCAAGACACCCAGCAAGGCCTGGCGAGGCAGCAGGAGCTCAGCTATTTACACTTGCACAAGGAAGGTACAAAAAGGCAATGCTGCCCTGAGGTGCACTGAATGGTACCCAGATCCCAGGAGTGAAAAATAAACTCTGAGGAAGGCAGGCTCCTGGGATTGTGTGCTGAGCAGGGAAGGAGCTGCATCGGCAGGACTGGAGAGCTCCGCTGGGAAAATTCCGGTTTGCGGCTCCCTCTGGCTCTGCACATCCTTCATGTTGGGAACGGGGCAGAAATGGAGGGTGAGGGATGTACAGTGCCAGGCTCTGTGTGCAAGGAAGCAGAACCAAGACTGATGTGTGATGCACGCCAAGGAGAAGGGTCTTGCCATGGATTCATGATCAGGCCCCGCGGGGCTCCCACGGCTGCTTCCTGGGGAGGTGAAATTCTCTCTGAACAGAACCAGGTCTTTACATTTGTATTTAAAAGTGGTTTTGATTAGGCATCAGGATTTCCAGCACAAAGTTTTCTACATGATCAATTTCTTTTGAGTTTCCTTTATTTCACAGAAAAATTCCTATATCCTCCTTTTCCCCAGGAGAAACCTGAAAAGGAAGAAGGAAGAGTTCAAAACACAAACATTGCCTCATTGCTACTGTTTATGAGAAGATAAATTAAAGCTTCTCTTGGAATACTGTCACAAAACACCACAATACAATAGAGATGGGAACCTTGTAGTGTAGCAAAGAGAAACTCCAGGAATGGATTCACTCTTTGGGACATGCCTGTGAGAAGAGCCCTGGCAGCAAAGCCAGAGTGTGGAAGAGGAAACCGTGTGGCTGCAGCCATTCCCCATCCTGAGGTGTAGGTGAAATGCTGCACTGGGTGGTATAAAGTCCTCAGAGGCATCAGAAGTACAAAGCAGCACTTTAGGAGCACTGCCAGGCATTTAAAAGGCAGCCAACTGGCAGAAAATGGAGAAAAGGAACATCAATATTCAAGAAAAGAAGTGTAGATGTCTAAGCAAAGCACAGGACACACACAGAAAGATGGACAATATTGACATTTAACCAAAATAAACCCGCTCTTGACCAAGACCACAGGAAGAGCAAGGGCTGGAAATTTGGCTGCAGCATTTTCCCTGTGGTTAAGGATTCTTCCCTGCTCTGGAGCAGAATTCCTAAGAGTGCAATTCATGTCAAAACACATCACCTGACCCACCTATGCATAGTAGCAGGGTGAAACCAGGAGGTCAGTGAGCACGAGGAGCTGGTCATCTGTGAACTGCTGCTTGTGCTCCTGCCAGTTGTCGTGGTGGGTCCTCCGGAAATTCGACAGCGTTTTCTTCACAGTCATCTGTCAGCACAATTGGGATGGAGCTCTGTCAGTCAGGGATCCCAGCCCCAGGCCAAAACAAACGTGGGATACAACAAACAGAACTGCTCAGTACCACCGAGTGTTGGAGCAGACCCAAAGGGAGGGAGGGCTCTGGGGAATGCAGCACAGAATTTTAATTTTCACAGTTCCGGGTAGTCTTTTGACCTGTGTCATGACTCCAACATTCTTATGAAAAGGATTTTTGGACTTACAATTTTGAATTGGAAAACATTTAGAGATTCCTACAAAATAAAAGCCAAGTGCTTTTCCCCCACTGCCTCTTCCTTGGGTACTGCAAACAGGTGGTTTGGGTCTCAAAACATCTTAGGAATTCTTCCTCTCACTCCTCTGGCTCATACAGCAAAGGTCAACAAAACCCGACAGACAGGACAAAAAAATAGACTTAAAGGCAACTATTTCTTTAAAAACTTATTTTTAGGGCTGCTTGTAACACCTAACTTTAAAAATTCCAGACTGATGTTTTGGTTCAGGTTGGTGTTTTCTAGAATGGCATACACGAAAGGGACATCTTTAATGAAAAAAAGGCCACTTCCTCATTATAAATACAGTTCTTGCAGCTTTCAATTTAATGCTTTAAATTTGAAAGCAAGGACAGATCTACTACAAAAAATACTTAAAAGCAGTCCCTGATTTAAAACTGCCTGGAGTCATTTAGTAAAGAGCAGCAGCAATTAAGTTTTTTAATAGGTTGCTATTTTTTTCTAGGGAAGGATAACTAAGAATGAATCACATGTATTTAGCTGTGTTCTGTGGAATGGAGAAGTGATGTATTTTTACCTCAATAGGCTGGGGGTCATTGAGGTGAGCACTGAGATCCATGAGGAGCTGTGGCATCCAGGTGGGCACATCGTAGGGACTGGAGAGGATGCAGGCGCTGAGCCCCAGGACCCCGGCGTGGCGTTTCACCAGGTCTGGAAAACAAGGCAGCAACCCCATCAGCTAAAGAAAACTGCAACAAATCCCCTGGCACAGCAGAGATCTCCAGCAGAAATCTAGAGTTCCACAGTCAAAAACATATGGATCTCCAAATTTCTCCTACTTTCTTACACAGCAACCCAGATTCATTCTCTATGTTTAATTTTTTACACATTCTTCCATTAGAAATTCATCTGCAACCACTGTACACTTTAGAAGCATTTCAAATGTTCTTCCCTCTCTGAAGGAAGCTCATGAACGGCATCTCCATGTTCCCTATTTCTGCATTCAGAATGGTTTCTCAAATCCCACAGCTACTGGACAATATGGAAACCCACTGCTGGGTCAAATGACTGACTCAGATGCATTAAATGTCCAGTCAGAAGCCAGAGTTCCAAATCAGAGTTAACTAAGGGGGTTTTTGTTCTGGTTTATTTTTTGATTGGCTGTTTAGTGAGGGGTTTTCTTTCAGAATAAAAAAACCACACTGCTAACAAATACAAGGTAAGGTGGGCAAAGAGTGAAACTATGTTGTGACAGCTAAGGAACTTTATTTATTGAGAAACTTGCTATCCCCCATCATCTACATCCTTAACTCTGTGAGCTGGAAAATGGAAAAACCTCTTTAATGTTAATTCTAAAAGAGTTAGAAATCAGTTTAACACAGGAATACAGAGTGAAAAAAAAATTGCTTCTGTCTCATTCTTATCCATCATTTATGTTGCAAATGAAATTCTGGAAGCACTTAACAAGGATTAGGATCTGCAGCAAGGATCAGGATGTGCGCTACATGGACAGAAAGGCTATCAGACACATAAGGACAAGTGATTTCCCATTATGGTTTATGAACGCTTAGGAAGGAAAAACATTCCCATAGTCTTACCTTTTAGTGGGATTCATTAATTTTCTAATTACTGCTTAAGCACAGGCCAACCCCAATCCCACCGGGAGAGCTGGCAGACTATAACACAAAATACAGATTTCTGCCTGAGCTGCTTTCAGCCCGGAAAGAAGCGTCTCCTTACCCCCTGAAGGAATTGTATCCCCCACGGAGGCCAGGTCCCTCTTCCTCTTCTTGGGCAGCCTCATCTTGCAGAGCAGCTCGAAGTGTGTCTGCATGGGCCCGTCCATGGTGAGGAAGTTGCACTGCAGGAGCCCGCTGAGTGTGGTGGCAGCCATCTCCCTCACCTGGGCACAGGCAGGGCAGGACACAGCTCATGAGCACACTCAGTTATGCCTGAGCATCCTTGAAGCACACCCAGCTAGCCCCAGGGAGCAAATTCTGCTCAACAAGCCTTTAATTATTATCCTGCTATTAGTAGTTTACTGATGGCTCTTTAAAATCAATAAGCATGCTCTGCTGCAATATAGAGCTACTGTCACAAAGTTTGTCATAAAGTGACCTGCTACTCAAACAAATAATGTAATAATTTAACTCCATTGTCATCTAAAGGTGAGCTTTAGAAAGTTTAAAACCAAACTCTGACTGAGACCAAGATGTGCCACCCCAAATCGCCAACCTGGTTCACAAAATTCATAACAGGCTCTATATTAACATCAGTTTTAAAGTGGACTTCATTCAAAAGCATTTCGTCTTCCCCCTGGGAAAAGCAGAAGAGCTTTTCCAAGAGAAGGCAGAAGGAATGTTCAGGAGGCTCAGTTGATTCTGTTTTACCTATAGCATAAGAATTCTTTAAAAGACAACCCATGCTAGATTAATAAGCAACAAAAAATAACTTTATGGTCAACAATTCAGTTCTATAACGATCTACCATGATACACTTTCCTGTCCCACGTACCAGATCTCTGCACTACATTAATAAAACCAGAATTCTGTATTGGAAAAATATTCATCTCTTGGGTAACAGAGAAACTCCAAAGAACAAGACTAAACTTAGTTTTCATCTAATTGCCAAGCCATTCACAATACAGATCTCCTTTTCCATTCCTTTTAGATCAGTCACAACACCTTGTTAGTTAGTGAATGCCAAGTAGAGACAGCTCATATTTGCTTTAAAAGCAAGTGACTAACCCATCAGTATTACTAATTTCTCTCATCTCTTCCAATCTCCCAAAGCCATGAAGTTATAGAGCTGTAAGACCATACTTAAATTGAGAGTCCCTCCAAAACTCACTGCCACTTTCCATTATTCCATGCTGATAAAAGCCTCCCAACATTTACAAACTTGAAATGCAAATCAAGCAGCTGAGATGCTGGCCCCAAGTTTTTGGTGGGGACATTCTGTTACAGGTGACTGCCAACAGAACATTTGTCTCTGTGGAGCACCAACACGTCCCAGTGCTCTGGATCCAGTGCAGAATAGAATAAGTCAGATCCCTGAACACAATGTTCTGAGCCTCACAAAGCAATAACTACAGCTGCAAGTGCTGCAATAATTAAACAGAGCAAGTTCCGGTAAGCTCTTGAGACTCCAGGCTGTTCCATTTAAATTTCTACAAGGTACCACTCAAACGTGATCTCCTTTGCTGATAAAGAAGGATGAGGTGAGTCTGGCAGTGTTGTTTATCAGCAATTTGGGAGTCCCTGAAGAGCTGAGCTATTAAATGAGACATGATGTGCTAATCCAGGAGCCAGACACAAAGCAGCTCGGCTGCGAAGTGAGCAAGCTCCCAGGAGAGCTGGGCTCATTTACATCACTACTCCTTGCATTAAAACCACTCTCATTTCTAAATTCATCACCCAGCCTGGAGGAACACTTGGCTGTGAGGAGCACTAGAAGCGAAGCCTTTAAAAATCACACATGAAGCAGCTGCTCACTCATCACCTCTGACACTAATTTATAAATTATCACACTCACATGATGATTCACAGAATATAGAAACTAGAGAGGAAACTCCCAATCAAGCATGGGGCTTGGGTTTCTTTGGTCACAAATCAAAGTCTGTAAAACTGCAACAATATCAGAACAAACCCACTCAGCAGCACAAGCCAAACCCAGCTGCAGAAGCTGCAAGGGGCTACTTAAACAAGAGAGAAAATACTCTAATTCCTGTAAAAGTGCAGTGCAATATGAAAAATGTTTGTCAAGACACGAGTGCTGTGCATTCAGCACACTGTACATTACAACCATCAGCACCAGGTATCAAAAGAAGCAAAAGAAAAATGCATCTTAAAATCCAAGAACTAAACCCTCAGTTCTACAGAGACACCAAATCCCAGTTAAAGTTAATGATTGTCATCTTAAAAATCCAGCATCCAAAAGCTACCCAGGAATTACTCTGCAGGACTCTGCAGCTTGTCAGTTGTTAGCAAGGAAGAACAAGATTACTTTTCAGAGGAAAGTGAAAGCTTCCATGGCAACAGCATGATCCTAAGTGCTTATGAACACAGGTAAGCTTTTTGGATTTGCACCTCTGGAGTGCAGAGGGATAATGTGGTACATTTAAAATAACTGGATAAATTGCATTCAAGTGAATAAAAGGCATTTTTCAAAATTATGTCCGATTATGAGGTAAGTGTTCTGACAAACAATTTCTGCAGCATTGCAAAGTGATGCAGAATCTTCTCTTCCTTCTAGAAAGAAAAAAGCACCCAAAAGTAGGATTTTATTGATATTTGCCTACTGCACAAGCACCAGTGACAATGATGGTGCAGAGGAGATGGACCAGGCTGGAATTTAACCCTAAAGATTCTTCACTGTGCTTGAATACGACTTAAATTCACACCATTTAATGCAAGCCCTCAGTTCGAGGTAGTTCTTGATGTAAATATATAAAGTATTTTTGTCATTAATATGAATAGATGAGAAACACACCTCTAGAGTAATAAATAGTGGTTTTACACACTTTTCACACAGGAAGGTATTTTACCCTGTTGGAAGATGTATTTTATACCAACAGACATTTATAGTGAACTTATAATATTCTTATTTTAGCTGTACTGAAACCAAGATCCAGGCAATGCACCATTCTGTGAAAAAATAGAAACAATGGAACTTTATAAAATACTCCATCAGTGATTTTTTTGAACAGCTGTTTTCCAGGAATGGAACATGCAGGAAAGAAATCCTGTAAAGCTCATTTTCCAAGCAGGAAGAACGCTGAGCTAGAAATACCTGCTAGATTAATTCACATGTCAGCTTTTCCATAAAACTTGACAAAGGCAACAAAGAGTCACGTGAAAGCACTGCAGAGAAGGGATCACTTGCCTCAAGCTGTTCATCTTCCAGCAGTTTGATCACCAGCCACCTGATGTCATTGACTGCCTCGCTGTTGTTGAGGAAGATGAAGAGGTTGTAGAACACCATGGTCTGGAGGTAGGTTAAAATGGTGTATCGGGCATGCCAAGAATTGCTTCTTGCTGTCTGCAAGTAGGGAGAAATCAGGGTGAGACAGCAGGAACATCAAAGAAAGCAGCCCCCTGATGTAAAGGGAATGACAGTCAACAAAAAAAGCTTCTGGGGGCAGTTGCAAAGAACTCCCCTCATTCAGTGTTTTTGTTTCATCCACCCTTGATCTCCAAAAACAGGCAATTATTATTTAAGTAGTAATTTTCACAGGATTCACTTCCAAAGCAGATCATTAAACAGAAATATACCATAAAACCATTAAAAAAAAAATCAGATTCAAGGGCAGTTCTTTACCAGGAGATTCATTCTGAAACTGGATTTTGAATTGTTATGCTCATGAGGAGATGTGTTGAAATGATCCACTACTGAACCAAATGTTAATATATCAAAATGCTGCAATTCCTTACCAAAATAAAGTGGTTTAAATGTTAAACAAGATACATGTACTGTTTCTAAGTGTTTTAAAACACTTTGTTTAAAACCCTTTCACATCTAAATCAGCATTTGATTCTCTTAGAATCATAACTGTTGTATAACATTAAGTAAAAAGGAGAGGGCGCAGGAGATGAAGCTTGAAGCTGTTCAGACCACACTCACTTGTTTTAGCACCTGAAGTACCAAAGGCACTTGCTGAGGATACAGCAAACCCTGAGACATCAAGGACAAACACATCTTAGCATCTCTTTTGAGCTCGTCGTAGCTGTTGTCGTTTTCCACAGGTGCAATCTACAGAATGAGAGCAGGGAGGGGACAAAACCCCAGGAACTGTCAGTGAACAGGCACTGGGCAGAGCAAAACCCTCAGGGAAGGGCAGCTGGCTAGGAAAAACACTTTCAGTATAATGCTGCAAGTTTAACTGGGAAAAACAATTGATATAGCATTAAATATTCTCCATAAATAATCATTATATCCTTGTTCCTGGCCCCATGTATTTGTCTGAAGAGTATGGCTGGGCTGAAGCCCTTCAGGAAGATTAAATGGGTGCTGGTAAGACTTTGGTTCCCCACTGCCGTTCTCTTGGTATCAAGTCCAATTAATTTCATATTTTAGATCTAGGTCCAAAACTCAGAAAAGCTTTATCAAGTTCACTTTCACGTAAATAAATCTTTATTTTATGGTCACATACATTTTTGTTGGGTAATTGATTGATGTTTATACAAAGACATGCACTTTGGGCATGCAAGTATGGATTATTTCAGATTGGCAGCACTGGATGACCCAACTTCAAAGAATACAAGAATTAGAGGAACAACAGAAGCTGCTTAGAAAGAATTGTGCGGTCAGGGAACAAAAGAAAATAACTCAAGGTCCCTTACAGAATCATGGAATGGTTTGGGTTGGAAGAGACCTTAAGATGATCCAGTTCCAGGCCTCTGCCATAGGCAGGGACACCTCCCACTAGAGAAGACTGTCCAATGTCCCATCCAGCCTGGCCTTGGAATATTATAAATAAATAAAATAGCTTTGGTTTATTTATATAATCCTTTCTAAATCAAGCGTAACTAATGAAGGAGAAATGAAAGGATGTACCTTGAAAAACAAAGGTAAGAGCTGGAGTTGCTCTGTGACAGCTGTGGAGAAAGACCGCCCTGCACTCGCCATCAACCACTTCAGAACTGTTTGAACAAAGAGAAACCATCACTGATTAAGATGAAAAGTATTAATAATCCATGAACAGGTTATGGACCAAATTTATTGCAATATTCCTCTGAGATTTTCACATGTTAGAGTGGTTCAGTTTGACCCCCTAGGTGATTTTATAAATCAGATTTATAAACAGCGCATTAAGTGCCACAGCACAGGTACAAGAGGGGAAATTCTGTTCTGCACCTACACAATTTGCAGACCTCAATCACCATGTCCCAAAACCCCCCATTCCCTGACCTCCTTAACTCACTGATTTTCAAGAGTTTAGTCCCAAAACACCCCCCACTCTTTAACCTCCTTAACTCACTTGTTTTCAAGAGTTTAATGCCCTGAGTTCGCTCGTCTTGTTCGACAACTCCATTCTCTTCCATAACATGATTCTGGATTTCTTCATCTGCTTCCATGAGGGGTTTGAGGTTTTCAAGTATCCGGGTGGTAAATTCATGGACACGAGGAGATTTAGTTGCAGCAGTGTTTGGCAAGGAAACATCTATCATGAATATGTAGGTCAACACACTAAAAAAAAGCAAACAAAGCAAGCAGGAATGCACAGTTAGCACGAGTCCTCCCCAGGGAACAGTGACCTGTGAACTACAAACGATCCAAGATCAATTGGCTGACCATTGAAGTTTAATACCTAGAGAAAATTCCCTCTCATCTTCACTTCAAAGTTATTTAAAGCCAAATGTGCTTCAAACACCCTCTCTGTAGATATTTGAATCAAGCAGGGTTAGACAACCAGTAGGCTATGACCCTCCTCCCCTCCAAACTGATCTGCAACTGGTTTTTAAGTCACAAAAACACTCTCAGAAGGATTCCCTGTTCATTTATGGCTTGTTAGGGCTTAAGACAGTAATTTTGGGTTGTGGAGATGTTTTGTGAGGGGGGAAGTGGGTGTTGTGGGGTTTTTTTGGTTGTTTGTCGGGGTTTCTTTTAAGAGCTTTAGAGATGTCATACATAAACACAGACAATAAATCGGTGAGGCCCTGGCACAGGCTGCTCAGAGCAGCTGTGGCTTCCCCATCCCTGGAAGTGTCCAAGGCCACACTGGACAGCGCCTGGAGCAACCTGGGATGGTGGAAGGTGTCCCTGCCCATGGCAGGGGGTGGCACTGGAGATCTTGAAGATCCCTCCCAACCCAAATCATTCTATGGTTCTGTGAACAAAAGACAAAAATAGAGAAGCCATCTGAAGTTTCTGAAGCAAGTCTGTTAATAATTTACCTAATTTCTGTTATCAGCATCAATGCCTTTCAGTGGAATTATTTAACTGTTCAATGACCCAGACAAAATGAGGAATTAAAACCCAACAGGAGCTGCAGCTGACAACACTGACCTTCCGATCCTCTCTCGGACGTTCTTGTACACCTGGGTGAGTTTGGGCTCCAGGTACTTCAGCAGCCTGTGCAGCAGCTCTGGCACCCTCCACTCCTGCTGGGCAAGGCCCCCTTGCAGCACATACAGGCGGCTGGGAATCACAACAGCTCATCTTCAGTCACACACAACATTCCTCTTGCCCCAGTGCCCTCCACACTTTGGCTGGGAATGTGCACACGTGTGTCAGTGCATCCGAGTGCCTTCGGATGAGTTGCAGGCAAAATGGGTAAAAATTACCCAGTGAAACAACTGTGCCAGCTCCAGATCTTCACATCCTCTTAGTTAGATTGAGTTATATTAAAAAAAAATCATCATGAAGCCCCTAATCATGAAGGGAAAGCTAATTGGAAAGTAGTGCCCTTGTTCCCCTCTCCTACCACCCAGCTGGCACAGCATCCTCTCAATACATCTCATCCATGCTTTATTTCCTCCTCTATTCAACCACAATAAAATAGTTAAAATTCGTTTTACCAGGCATCTACAAATGATCCTCCTTCCCCACTCAGTGGAGATTCCAACAGCAATTCAAACAACCAGTGCAGTTTCCTAGGATCTCTGCTCTCCTGGAAAGGAATAGGAAGTAGAGATGTAAGCAAATGAGGGATTTAAAAAATGTAAATAATGTGTAAAATAAGCCATAAACAAGGAACGTTTTGACAGAGGTTTTCTTTGTATCCCATGGGTTTATTCTATTAACCAAGGGCAACGTTCAACATCTTTTCACAACGAACCTCAACAGGAGGAAAACCCAACAAAACAATATACAGTTCTAATTAATTAATAGATCAGAATTGGTAAATACAATCAGAACAGAAGCAATTTCAGCTTCATCTTTGACATATATGAACAGCCATGCCTGAATTTTGCTAGATAGGATTCTGGCTGATGAACTACACTGAGTTCTGCTGAGTGACTTGAAAGAATTATTGACGCAAGGTATTTGTGGCCTATCACTGATCCTGCTTCCCAGACACCTCCCAGTTCCCAGCAGGAATCTAACTCTAAAGCTAGTGGATCCAGCTCTGGAAGGCAAACACTGGGATACTTACACAGGAGGTTGCAATGCAAGTGCCCCAGTCATTGTATGTCTCCACTGTGATGTTGGATAAAGCTGTTCGGAGCAAGGGGCACAGAAGCTTCCACAGTTTTTCCACCTGCCCAGCAAAAAGGCAAAAAAAAAGATTTTTCTATCTAAGGATCCAGCTCAGATATTAAAATGTCTTATTTTTTAATTAAGGAATTGATTCTGCCAGTGTTATTTCACAGTACAGTGATTCAGGATGGGCAGCTAGGCCTAGACTAAATCAAGATCTACCAGTCCAAGGAGGACATAAGCACTTTTTCCTATTGGAAATTACAAACCACGTCAGCTTTGCCATCTCCTTAGCACCAACTGTTCCCTAGTTTTAAGACTGAAACACTTTCCTAACACCTGGCAATAACAGGCACCCAACCAAGCCATGAATTGTGCTCCATGTTTGGCAAACAAGACCTCAACCTCTAATTGAGTTAATAATTCAAAATCACTCTTTAACTTCCAAGAATCATTAAAAAATACTGCTCCAGCACCTTCTCAAAGGTCCAGTGTTTAGAACCTCTTATCAAACCAGCTATAATTTCAGCCAGACATCTCTGGGTGCTTTCATGGGAGTCTGCCACCAGTTGCTCTAAGTGGGGCTGAAGAACTGGCAAAAAGGCATCATCAAAGTTTCTGAAAAGGCCCTGGAAAACAAGAGAGAAAATTGTCTTCAGGAATTGTCTAAACCATTGTCTTCCCAGGAAGATCATAAAATTGTGAAGCACTTGAGTTTGAATATGCAGAAATTGGAATTACTTTGCTTTTTTAACAGAATTATACACCAGTGTCCTCCAGACTATTATATTACTCTAAATATGCTTCCCTAAGTAGTTAATCAGAACAGAGGATTAATAGGATTACTCAGAGCAGCTTTAAAAATCAACATTTTGCAACAGCACGAGCCCAGCAGTCTGTGGCTTCTCCATGCTCTGGGAATTGTCTCCAAAATGGAAGCAATTTAGTTATTGAACTCTCCTTACCTTGAAGAGGCAAAATCTGCGAGGATTAAATTTGTCCTTTCCTTTTCTGTCTTCTAAAGACAAAAACTTTATTAACTGCTCAACAAACTTGCGATCAGAGAAGTGATCATATATAATTTGTTCTGCCTGTAACAGGAAGAAAAAAGGAAAAAAAAAAAGGATTAGCTTTGAGGTGTTTGCTTGGCACAGTGATATCCCAATCTTTCCAAGTCCCATGTTTCACTTGCATTCTCAAGGAAAATTATCATGCCTTGGTTATCCCGTTTTCCTCCACATTTTATAGGGAATGTTGGGTAATGTTTTCCAAGGCTCCTGATTATTTTCATTAATGACTTTGGATTGTCTTTCCTTTTACTGCCACAACCCCTAAAGATTAGTCCTTCCCAAGGTTATTAATGACCTTGTTCCCAACTCTGATCATGATTTGAGAGAGAAAAATAAAGTGCTCATTAATACAATAATTCCATGATCCCTGACAGAAAAGCAGCAGTACATGAAAAGAGTAATTTCTTCTGGTATGCTGACACAATCAGAAGTAGAAAAATACAATTACAGGTGTCTTGTGGGGATCTTGGTTTCGAGGGATCTCCATGTAATCTGTGGACAATATTAAGAGAAGAAAGGAGGAGGAATACAACAAAAACCCCCACAAATCTGCAGCTCTTACCTCTGTCAGCTCATCTCTCCTTCGCCCGAGCCTTGGTTGCTGCTCAACGGGAGCATAAACTGTCATAGTCCTGAGCATCAAAAAGAAAACAGAAATAATTAAAAATTAAAATAAAAAATAAAAATACAGCAGCACATTTCAAATTAAACTAAAACTTACAGTTATTTTCTATGTTCTCAGTATTAAATAGGATTTAACTCCACTCCAAAAGATCAAAACTTAGAGAAGAAAATTAACAGCAACAGAATGAAGTTTGTTATTAAAGGTTTTGCTATGGGAGCAATCCAGAGTTATTAGGGATAGAATACTCTGCACATGTCATTTTCCAACATGCACATTCCATTTTAACAGCAGCAGGTTAACAGCCCCATGGAATTTGTGCCCATCTAGAAAGAGCAGAAAACATCATAAACAAGAAGCCCCAAACAAACCAACGAACACAAAACCCACACAGAAGTGGTAAAACAAGCAAGGAGCACGAAGGGCAAAATAAACTGCTTTTTTTTTTGCAGTTCAATGAAAAAAAAAAATGAAATAGAATAATGAAACATGATTTAATTTCCCCCAGGGTTTTTCCTGCTGACTGTCCCAGCTCTGTCTCAATGCTAATGGCACTCACTGGGGCCAGGTGTAATATCCCCAGTGTGTTTTCTCCACAAAACAGCAGGACTCCCAGGCTTCCTTAGTCTTTGGTAAGCTCTGGCTGTCGTAGTGCAGCCACTGGTTGTCAGCTCTGTCACCAGCCTGGATGCTGGAAGGCTTCGGGCTCCCACCTGACCCAAGAGGAACAGAAAAATTAAAATGTATCAAAATCATAAAAATACATAAAAGTTAAAAAGGAGACATGCAAGTTATTCTCACAAGTTACAAGGCTTTTTGAAAGGAGGAAACCCCCAAAAGAAAAATAAAAAAAAGAAAAATTACCAATTATATTGCTTATATAATTATCTATATCATATATACCTATTTGCTTAGGACATGAACAACCAGGGAGTTGTGATTCTATATTCAAAACTTGTGATTCTATATTCAATTTAACCAGAAAAGCTTTGAAAAATATTTTAGGATAAATGTAAGATATGTCTTATATTAAATAAAACCTACTTATTTCGTAAGGGCAGACGGGCACTTTCTTGTGCGTTCTCTTAAGCTGCTTAAGAATCCCAGCCACAGCTGAGATGGCCACCTAAATAAAAGGAAGAAATGGGTATTCATGTATTAATTCCATACATTTCCCTCAGAAAGATGTGGCTCATCATCCCTAAATACCCAGTGAAGGTTGGAGTGAACCTGGTCACACCCATAAGGAAATAATCCTGGTCATTTCAGGGGATACAGGACATGACTTATTTTATAGGTCAGAAAAACCTCGCTAATAATTTTAATGAATTTAATATTGTTTTAATAATTTGGGGGGGAAAAGAAGGTTAGTTTTGAGCCTCACTGAGGCAACAACAGAACAAATAAAACACAGAGGTGGCTCCCTTCAAAGAACAACCTGCAGGTGGGAAAAGCAGCCATCTGCAAAAGAAACTCCGCAAAAGAACCCTGCAATAAGGAGGGAATGAGCACATCCCACACGTTCACAGTTTACAGATGTACATATGTCACCCCACAGCGCTGCCAACGCCGTCATTTCTTGGACTGGGAATTCTGCACACGTGCGTGGCTGCAGGAGGGAGTTCCACCTCAGTTTTGCTGCTTTACCCCAGCAAAACCCCACAAGCACCTGACGTAAACCCCAAAGAGCTGCAAATCCAAAGGAAAATCCTTATCCCGGTTTACCTTCCGAACCACGATGGCATCGTGGTTGAGACACTGCACAAAGAACTTTATGGCACGGGCGGGCAGGATCCTGTCATCCCTCAGGAGCAGGGACAGGAAGCCAATGCTTATGTGCTCGAACTTCCAGGGCCTGAAAAAACCCCCAAATATTCAAAACAGAGCGTGAGTACCAAGGTTTATGTGCTGGTTTTAACTCAGAAATTATTACATGTATTACGATCATTTAAATACATAAATAAATGGCAGTTCTACAGTCAAGGCACTTAACTCATTTTGGGAAACCTCCAATGTCCTGGCAACAAACAAAGTGTAAAAATGTAAAATACACAATAAAAAAAAGCCTGTTTTTAAGTTTTTAACACAAATATTATGGTAACAATTAGAATCTACTCAGGTGTCACTGTTATAGACAGAACCAGAGGTTTTTTAATTTAAAAAATATTAAAAACCCCAATAACAGGCCAGCCTAATTAAGAAAAAAAGCTTAACTCCAAGAAGTGATAATACCTTATATAAATGAAACAAGCTCCCAGTGGAAATAAATCCAAGACTATGCTAATTGCCCTCCTGGATATTGATCCACGTAGCCACCTCCAACCCACCCCCAAAAAAACCCTCTCATGCACAGAAAAGGGGAACTTACAGATTTCTCTGCTCCACACAGTCCAGCAGCATGTTGACCAAATTTTCATAGTTCCTGAGAAAAAGAGAGGAAATTATTAACCAGATGGTACTGAGAGAGCCACTGAAAAATTGAGTAAAAGTTCCTCAAGCAAAGGTTTGTGAAGGCAAAAAGGAAATGGGAGTGCAGAGAGAGGCTGCCAAGTCAACACCAAAGATGCACCCCAACAATCTCTGGGCAGTCTGGATGCTTTAGTTCAGCCTTTTGGAATGATTACATTTAATGAGCAGTGAAGGGAAGCTGGACTCACCTCAGAGCCTCAGCATTCTTCTCCTTCTGTCGCTGAATTCCCAACTGAATTTCCTGGGAACTAAGACCTGTGAAGTCTGAACTTGGCTGTCCTGACTTCTGCAGCATAACAGCTACCTCCATGCATCTCTCTGGAACCTATTGATGGACAAGGCAAAGATCTGGGGCTCGAACTTAGTTTTTAATGCCTCGGCTTACATAGAAGCAGAGTACAGAACTTCCTTGCCCAGACAGACGAGTCTGAACTCCAAGCAATTGGTGACTTACTGCAAAATCCAGGCCAATTGTTTCGTACTGCCGATGGATTTTCTCTGCCAGGTCATCAAAGAGCCTGACTATGGATGGTTTTTCCAAGGACATGGCTTTGCTAAGCCCAGAAGAGACAATTGCCGGCCACGTCTGTGCAATGCAATCCCAGTCGTGCAGATTTGCCAAGCACACCCCGCTGTGATTCCCAAGAAGACAATATAAGGCACCCTGTGGAATGAAGGATGCAGTTTGGGAAGGTTCAAGCACTGCTCATCTGTGCTATTGACATAATCACACATCCACACAGAATAAAAATTCATCTACAGCTACCAAATCATTAAAATGTCCCATGAACATTCAGCTGTGTGACCTCACTATCAAATACTGGAGATCTTGCACTGAATCCTCTTCCATTTAATGAGATTGGAAGCCCTGCCAATTAATTTATCCACAGAATGGCTGACTGATTTCTCAGTAATGTTAGAGGAGATGATTCACAAATGCTTCACCTTGACTACAGCTTCTCAATTTCTATTCCATAACTCAAAAATAGCTGCTAACACACATTTGGGTAGTACCTGAGCACACAGTCAAGTGAGGAAATATAGAAACACAAGATTTCTCCTGAAAACAGATCTAACACAAATACATAAAGTCATATATAAGCTCCAAGTCATGAAAATATCAGAGTCCCATTGATAAACAAGCAAATCCCACTTTCCCCACTAAAAGTTCTTCTGTAAAAACACTTTTCAAAGACGGACACAAAACAAATTTAATGAGCCAGTACTTTAAATTGCTTTTGAGTGACATCTTGCCGGTCGGGACGCAAGAATTCCAAAACTAAGGGAATGATATCTCTGCAACAGAAATTGTACGTTCCCAGAGCTGTGAAGAATGCTTGCTGAGCTTTACTTCTGACCTGTGGGGGTAGAGAAATTACTAGGTAATCTGATGAAAACAACATCTTCATCCATTTCAGTTAATTATACACAGGGTTTATACAATGCATTTGTGCACGAAGTTATGTGCAGAAGGTTGTAAACACCTCACCCTGTTTATAAAAATTACACGAGAACAACTACAAAGTTAAAGAAGAGTCTTTATGTTGCTAGAAACAAAGTGTTTGTAAGATTATTTGAAAAGCAAACAGCCAGAATAGCAGATTTAGGCTACAGAATCACTTGAAGAGGCCAACAAAACACTCCATAAATCTCAGTTGAAAAGGGGCTGCTCCTCACCTGACCATAGGAACTTGTGGACAAACACAGCAGATCCCTGATCATCTCCTGGTGGGAAGTGTTGTATTCACAGCCTTCCATCGTCAGAGTTCTCAGCTGAATTCATGGAGAGCACAAAGAAAAGACAGATTGTTTCTACATTTCACACATACAAAGAACACTAGTGCAGGAATAATGTTGTGATGACATTTAAGCAAACTATGCAAAGCAGCTTTTCAAGCAAATTAGTGAGGATTGAAGGGGAAGAATTACCTCATGCTGCAACATAACCCTGTCGATCAGCAGAGCTCTGATATGTTGTTTCTTTCCCTGAAGCTGTAAGGAAACATCATTTGGTTTAGATTTCAGTATTGTATCAGCAATTCAGAACTATTCCCAAACCTCCCCAAAGCCAAATCACTGACCCTGTTCTCCATTGATTTCTTCACTAGATTAAAGCTTTTCCATCGTGAATCAAACTCATGCTTGTGAGAGCCTTGGAACTGCAAAACATCACTAATAATCTGGGGGAAGAAAAAAAGGACAGGAGTGATTATTCTGCAAGCCAAGTCATCTTGCCTTCAAGTTTTACAAATGAAAAGCATACCTTTATTATTAGAAATAAGGACTTGGTATCATCTTCTGAATTATCAAGAATGTAGCCTGCAATTGGGAGAAAAATAATTTATAATCAGACAGGAAAAAAGCTTTAAAAATTAGCAATAATTGTATTTCTACAAAGCTTACATTTAAGAATTACAGACAAAGTAAACAATAGAAGTTTCTCATCTATAAAATCATCCTTGAAGTGTGACACAGATGGTTTTAGTTACAGGAGTGACTGAACTTACGCAGCAATTTCCTTGTGACCCTTGCAATTGTTTCTCTGTAATTCTGCCTTGATAAATCTAAAAGAGAACAAAACGTTTTCTCTTTATTATACAACAACATAAAAAAGCAATTTATAGTGGAAAGCCAGAGCAGACTGTTCAGAACTGCCACTATGGACTATTATAACAATAAGCATTTATTCTATCTATGGACATGGCTCCCATCAGTTTATCAACTGCTTGTTTTTATAGGTGTATAAACTTCTTTATCAGCCTTGGAAGTTGGTTTTATTTCCAAGTTCAGGCAGTTCATTTAACATATGGCAGTTGAGGAACACGCTGAGTTCCCATCCCCAGCCAGATTCCTGTGGCAGATCCATATCTTGTATTTCACTGCTGAAAATAAAACTATAGAACTATACAGAGCTCTGGTGTGGGCCAAAAAATCCATTTATATAAAGAGAAGGATCAAAATTATGGGGTCCAAAAGAACCCACAGTTTTTATAAAGAGACCAAAAAAAAAGGAAATAAAAAATAAAAAAGGAAAAGAGCACTTAAATCCTGCCTGAACAGAACTCGGATGTACTCACCATATTCCACACCAGTGTACAGCTTCGTCTCTTCCAAAGACACCAGAGTTGGGACCCTGCATGAAAACAAACCAAGCATTACCACACATCACAGATCTCATGGAGTATGTGCATTTTACTGGCATTGAATTCATTTTAACAAGTCAAATTTCATGCCAGTAGCACAAAGACATTTGGATTTTTTTAACAGAATGTCTCAGGTCTCACATTTATAAATGAACCATCCCTCTGGGTCAGACTGTTTGTCAGAGCCAGGGACACCACAAGGACACCACCCTGAACACACAATCTTGATTTCTCAGCTAAGGAACCTTCCTCAGTCCTATTAAACAGGCAGAAATCTGGTATCCTTGTCAAACCTCTGAACACACTCAAACTCAGGGCTCCTTGTTGTAGGGAAGGACAGGAGAGTTTGGGTCCTTTCCTGACAAGTGAATTTTCTGCATCTGGGTACTACTGTGAGTTTTCCCTAAAAGCAGTTCCCACAAGCAGTTGTGTGACAACAGCAGTTATAAAGCACTAAAAACCAGCATGAAGCAATTTACATCATTGCTAAGAATGCTTGGGTTATATAAAAATAAGCTTTACTTACAGGTGAGCCACCCTTTCTCCTTTGAGAGGAGGCAGAATGTTCCCAGAACCAATCAGGCAGTTGTGCACGATAGCAAGACACTGCTGCACATCATCTCTTAAACAAAGGAAAAAACCTGGTCACTCATCTGTGAATTGCTCGAAAACACACAAATGATACCCTATCTTTGTTGTGAAGTTTTATAAAAGCTTTTCTTTAGTTGCATCAGTTGTAAACACAGCAGGGAGCGCTGCAGAAATCAAGCTAGGCTTTTTTGATCCCATCTAACTATTCTGCAGAATCCCAGTATTTAACTTCCTTCCCTGGAAAACATGGGAGAGTTGATAGTCTGAAACTGTGCAGGTGAGATAAACTAATGTGAAAATTGCTTTGCAGAGCTTTATCTAAATCGCAGATAAAACCTACGAAATAACTCCTTACCCCAAGACAATTCTCTTCCACCATGGGGATAATGAAGGAATACTTTCTGAGTATTTTACATTCTGAAGATAAATTAATATGCAAAATGTGAACAACTTCTCTTCTGTGTTACTTTAGGGAACTAAGGAAATCTTTAAGCTGAAGTAGAAGCTTTGGAAACCTTAGAATAACATCAAAGTGCAACATTAAAATGTTTTCCTCCTTATTTTTGTAGTGCCAGTATGACTGACAATAACTGGTGTGAGTGGAAGAATGCTCCTTCTCCATCCCACCTGTCCCCACTCACCTGGACATTTCCAGCTCTCCAAGGGCATAGAGCTCCAGCCTGGTGAGCTCAGGCTGCAGGAAAGTATCCAGCAAATAAAAAGCAAAGCTTATTTCCTCGGATGAAGGAACATGCCACTGGATGTCCAGGTTCCACAGGTCACCTGGTTTACCCCAGTCCTGTAGTAAATAAAAATATTCCTTATTTAATCAAGCTATGAAGGAATTGTGCTTTAAAAAAATTAGCATTTCATATTACTAAAAAAACCCAAACACATGTGAACTAACTATTGCTATAAAGCAATTATCCTGACAATTCCAGGAGAAACAACACCACCATAAAATCAAACAGAAATCCCAATCCTGTATAATGTCTACACATACCTGGAAAATAACACATATCTGAAGGCACTAAAAGGAAAAGGACTGTACTGGTCTGACTGAAATATTCCTTTGAGTGGATATAAATTCAGACACATTCTTAAGTACAACTCAGACTTTTGATACTCCCATAGAAAACAGCAAAGGAATTGCGATTTTTTTCAATTTCAGAGGAGGAATTTTTTTTAAAAAGTGTGGTTGTTGGTTGGTTTGTTTGGGGTTTTTTTGTTGATCTTTTGGTTTGTTTTGTTGGGGTTTTTTGTGTGTTGGGACATTGAGGATATTTTTGCTTGTTTTTAAATGATTAACTGGCCCAACTGGGTGTTCCCATCAGTTATAAAACTGGACCAGCTTTCAGTAACAAGCACTGGATTCTCTGCAGTTGGGAATTACGTGAAAGAACACTTTTCAGCAAAATGCAGTTGTATATTGAAACAGGCCAGCTGAAAACTGCTGCCCTGTTCACCTGGAATAAATTGACCTCCAAGCCTTAGCAGCAGAGCAGCACAGGACTTTTGACAGATTCAGTAACTTTTAATAGTACCACTTCTGCTTTCATTTTGTCTGAAGCTCAGGGTAGAACTGTTTTTATTTGTTATTCTCCTGACCTGTAAAACACTACATCTCCTTGCTGTGTATTAGCTGATTGCAGACATGGTAAAACACACATTATAAATCACTAAGAAGTCATATAAAACTACTCAAAACTATAAAACTACTCAAGCAACAGTCAGTATTCATTTTTTGCTATCAATATAATTTAAATTAATTGCCATTTGCTCTACATTTCAAAGCCCAAAGCATCTTTCAATTACACTTTCCATTGCTGCTACCACTGTTCAGAAATCTCCAAATAAAACCATAGAGCGCACAACTGGTTTTTTTAAGAAAAACAACAAAAAAAGTCAAATCCTCTAATCCTAAATAAATGAAAATCCTTGCCTTGATAGGAAAGTATTCAGAAAGAGGCTTGTCAAAGCCACCTGGCACACTGCAGTACTCTGTGGGGTAGATAAGTGTAGCAGAACGAAGAAGATGGTGCAGTAGGTTACAAGACAGAATGTAACCCTGCTTACAGGTTAAGTGGAGGGTGCGCTGCAGTATCTTCCCAAACTGCTCCCTGTACTGTAGCAGCTTCTTGCCATCCACTCGAGTGATCTGGGGGCAGAGAGAGAATTGCAAACATCACTGTTGTCCTACAGGGCCGGGGGGGGTCACAGTGCTCAGCTGAGCTGGGCCAAGCTCCGTGCTCCAGGTCCCACTGAACTTGCACGTCAACTGTCATTCCACAGCTGCTGGAAAAGTTCCAGGGACACCACCTGCTTGACCCTGTGCAAGATTGTCTAGCAATACTCCTATATATTTTAAAATTAATTCTAAATCATTTATATTTACCAAAAGCATCTTATGGTTTTCCCTCTTCTGTCACTCTCCCTCAATAATTATATAAATGCTTTCATTTCATTCCACATGCAACACTGTGTGTTTTTGTTCTTCCAACAACAACCACTCATGTCCCATTCCAAGTTAGGTAAAAACCAGAAGCTCTGCAGTGCCATTCACACAACGTTTACTTTGATTTAATAGGAGTTTATTTTCTTCTTCTTTCAGGGGCATTAAACGGGATACAGTGACATACAAGCATGGGAAGAACATTCCTTGCAATACCTCTGATAAAAGCTGAAGATTCCAAAGCAGCTCCTTATCTAGTTCTTCATCATGTAATACATCATCATCTAGAGGAACAAGGGATAAGCACTGCTGTAACCACACTGCAGCCAAGTTTTCCAAACGAGCTCCATCAGAAACCAGATGCTTCCAGCCCAAAAGTTGACTCCCAGCCCTCCAACTCACACTGCACCCATGTCCAGCTGGAGGTCACTTTAGCCAATGTAACATCCTGAAATTAAAATGTCTCCAGACATTCCTCCAACTGCCACAGCTTTAAGGAACTGTGGTCCTGCAGCTTGACAGATTTTGGCCTTGAAATGACACAATTGTTGGTTTCATTTTTTGGGTGAAATAACAAACTTTTTCATCGCTGAAATGGACTCGTGGAAAACACCCAGAAGTTTTAGATATTATTTTCACGTTTAACAAAGAAATGAACCCAAAAGCAAGTGACACTAGAAATGTCAGTAACTTACTGCCTGTGAGGTGAGTTATCACGTTGCAGCAATGTGGTACAAACAGCTTCAAGGACTCCTCGGGGCGGCACTGCAAACAGCACCACAAGTAACTCAATGTGAAACAAGAGGCCTTAGGGAACTCAGCACACACTGATCAACACCTAAGGCTGCATCCCAGCTCCAATTCAAACTAGAGTCAGCATGACTTCATGATTCTTAATCAATAAAACCTAAATTTAACATAATTGTAAGAAAAACCACGTGAATTAACCTTCTGAAATATTGCTATATGCAACCGCCCTATTTTAGAAGAATAAATTAAGATATTACAAAGGAAAAAGTAGCAGCATTGGCTTTTATCTTTTTTACTCTAAAGATGGAGTGAAATCAGAGCATTTTCTCTCACTTTCACTGCAGCTCGGCACATATCGGCGACCATTCGACCAGCAACTCTTGTCTCAAATATATTTGAAACGGCAAAGTTAAAAACCTTCTCCAAGGCAGCCTAAAAAGAGTACAAAAAGATGGAGGTTTTAAAAAACCCCAAACTTGGCATCCCAAATGTCTGAGGTTACACAGAAGGCAACATGTGTACATAAATCTGTTTTCTTTTAAACCAGAAAACCATAACAATTCGCATGAAAAAGAAAATCAGAACAGAGAGACAGAGGAAGTTCTGTGGAAAGCCTAAAACATTCCTGTTGGGAAGAGAGGAGGTAAATAATAAATCTTAATGACTAATGTAAGTTTAGGGTGATTCTGAGAAACTACACAGAAAAAGATTTCCAGGAATAAGTCACAGGTTGCTGAAAGGAAAACGTATTTCACATGTCACAGTGAAGGAAAGCCAAGACATCCCTTAGTTAACAAATAAATAAGGAATTAACTTGCAACTATTTAAGTAGCCAGTGTGTTTTAAAGCAGATTATTTCCATCCAATGCCTTGCAAGGCAAAGCTGAACTATACAAAGTGTGGATCCCATGAATACCTTAATAATGGACAAACAGGGCAAATACAAATTAAAACTTCAGACTTACATTGACCAAAAGATTCCAAACAAAAATCATACCAAAGTGCCGATGCAATGGCTCAAAATGTACAAAACCTGGCATCTCCAAACATATATATTTAAACAAACAGAAATGTGCTAACCCAACCTACAGGAAATGAATCTGTCTGTGTAACAACACGGATTGTCCACCCTGTTCCTCTGAGTTATTTTAATCCAGGTAATTTTCCTGATCCCATTAGCCAACACAGAAGAAGTGGGAAGGAAAGGGAGGGAAAAGGAAAGCAGGGGTTTGGGTGGGTCAGCATTACCATCAAGACTTAAAAAAAAAAAAAAAAAAAAAAAAAAATCACAACCTGAATAGATATAGGGATAAAATAAACTGTTGGAATGATTTCTCCTCATCTTTATCACCAGTCTACAGGAGAGAAAGAGCTCCAGAGCTCTGTACTGATGTAGATAAAATAATAAAACAGCCTGACATGAAGTCAAGCTCCCCTCTGGGTTAAATGTGGAAGTCCACATTTATGAAGAAGAACGTGAATGTACCAGTCGTTGTCAACACAAAATTAAGCTTCCTAAATGAGATGGAAAGCCCACGTTCCACATACCTTAAAGATATCCTTTGAACACTGAGTAAGGATTGTACTGAAAGTAGAAGAGAGACCCAACTCCACCAGACTCTCCAGATGAGTCATTTTCTCTGTTTCAGTCTCCTCCCTGGTTTGTTCCAGTGTGCTGCTCTCTATTAGTCCAAAACATCTACACAAATAAACCCAATAAATACAAGGTTAGGCAGTGAAACTGCAAAGTTTTATGAAGTTCTTCATGCCAAGCTTTCACCTGGCTCACTCACCTATCCATAAACTGCAGCACAAAATCCTCAAATTCAGCAGATGCAGAGCACAATTCTCTTTCCACCTGCAGTTTTCCAATACAAAAGGAACACACAAGGTTGGCGTTTCTTAAGGACACATCATAGAAAGTTTATTTCCTGTATTAACTACTCCAAGACCACTTCCAACGTCTAAGTGAGAACATCCTACAGCACCTTTCCCACTGTGCAGACTCAAGTACACTCCATGGAACAATGATTACATGTTCCTGGCACTGTCCTGTCCCCATTTCCTGGCCTGGATGTGAATCTGAATAACCTCTCCAGTGAAATCAGGTCTGCCTCCATGGATACAACCTTTGGCCTTCCTCCTGATCCTCCTTTGCAGCAGGAGGTCAGCGAGTGCCAGCGGTGCTGCCAGACCTGGCTCTGCTGGCAGATATTTACATTAAATATTCGCTGCACAAACTCCTCCTCATTTTTGGCTGCTGCAGCTCTGGGGCAATGAAATTCAACTCCTAATTTGGACAACGTGCAGCTACCTGTAAGCTACAAAAAGTCTCCCAGGAGCAAACAGGTGTGGTGATAAGGGGGCTAAGACTCACTGTCTAATGCTGTTACTGTCTCTTGACTGGAAGAGATTAACTGATTCCTGAAGGCAAAGCAATAAAACCTCAACCAGGGAAGGGAAGCATGATTTTAAAGAGGAGCAGGGGTTTATTTAGGAAGAAAACAGCCCTGAAAAATAAGGAAAAAAAAAAATCTAATGCATTATTTAAAATAAACCTCCAACCTCCTCCTCAAAGCAGGGAAAGCTGAGTCAAATGACACTACGCAGGGCCTTGAGCAATTAAGATTTGACGTAAAAGCATTAAACTGCTTGAATTTACCATTCTCTACAACAAGCTGTGACTAAGTAGCATTGCTAAAGCCAATTTGCACACTGGTGTCAGCTCCACTACACTGCTGAGAAACAACCAGGATTCACATCTTACCATATCTTACCATACACTGCTAGAAATTAAACTGAAAACTAAGTTACAGCTTTGATTTAATACCACCACAGCACTCTTACCTCTGAGAGATCATCTCTTTCTTGCAATACAGATGAACAATCTACTAAAGGCACCAAAGTAGAAAATGTTGCAATGAACTGGAATGTAATCTGTTGGGAGGTGCAAACAGCTCTTTAATAAATGTTACTGTAGCTACACATTCAAAAGCTTTTACAATCAAGGTATGGGATCTAAAGCAAGTTATGTTTAAAAAAAAAAAAAATCCAGAGCTCAATTCTTCTGCACTAAAACTTAACAGCTATTGCAGATTTCATATATAAAACTTACCAGACAGCACTGTAAAGATATTCTCAGTTTTCTGAGTAAAGTAGCCATTATGTTGTGCTGAACTTTGAAGTTGAAAAAGCACAATAATGCTTACATTGTTTTAGGACAATTAATATGAATTTCTGAAAATGTGGACTTCTATAACTGAATTTAATGAAAACCTGGTGATAAAGACCTTCTCCTTTTGATTTCAGAAGGCTAGGAATATTTGCTAGGAGGTCTGGAGCAGTTATTTAATCTTGTTTTTCAGAGCTGCCCAAAATGTCAGTACAATGCTTCTGACATTCACTTTGCACTGTTCAGGGAGTCAAAAGCATTATCCTAAGCTAGAGGCTTGCAATATAAAATTTTTACAAATAAAATTGTGCACAAAAAAAGACAGGCTGAGAAATTCTGGCCACATGAAATGACCTGCTTTCGCAGAGATATAAAAATATCTCTGTACAAAATAAAATATCGGTTAGTGGGCTAATTATCTTCTAAAAAAAAAGGTAATATTTGGGCACTCACCATGCATTTGCTGAAGTCATTTGGGTCCACCCCAGGCAAGGCTCTCATCAGCAGAGGTAGCATGTGTGTGGGGCCTTCAGGAAACCACTTCCCGCCGGACACCAGGCTCCGAGCCACTCCAATGACACAGCTCAGGGTGGCTGTGAGCTGATGAGGCTCTGTCAGGGTCTCCAGTGCAGGGTATGTCCTACAAAGTGGGACACAGCCAGGTTAGCAACTATAATAAATGCTTCTTCAAAGAAAAGCAGGCTGCACAAGTTATTTTCTGCATTCAAGGCAAAAAAAAAATTAATGGTTCCAAAATGGTTTTCTCACCATTTTCCAAAGGACTTAACCCTGCTCTGTTACAATGTTCCTTCCATGGGATCAGTGCTATCCACCACCAATTCTGGATTAAATACCTGCTGAGCAGCTGCAGCACAGGAATTAAGAACTGCTTGTGCTCCTGCATCCAGAGCTGCCATGATTTCCCTGTTTGGACTCTGAGGCAATGCCAGCTGTGCAGTGCCAAGCGTAAGGTGCTTGTGCCACACATGAAAACGTGCCTTGGCTGCCTCCAAATAGAGAGGGGATCTATTACCTCATGGTACATTACATTCCAGCCCTCTCTATCAAAACCTGTGAAGTTACTGTCATTTTTAAACCCTTTTTTTCTCTTTCTTCACTACCTTTTAGCAAACTGCATCACTTCCTGTTGTTACCAAGAGCCTGCAGTTCAGACAGGAGTCACAGGGCTACCCCTGCCCTACGTCACCCAAAGCACAACTCACCCAAATCATCTGGAACTGCAGCCAAGGCAAACATTCCAGGGATAGTTTGAACTGCAGAGCAGACTGCGTCTGCTCTCAAAACAGAAATCCTACTCAGTACTGCTGTCCTGCTTGGAACTGCTGGGCTTGGGATGTTTTGTAGGAGAGCAGGTTTATCAAGGTTTTACAAACAATTGAGTCATGAGGTGTGGAACACAGGAAGGGCTCCTCAATCAATCTCATTTCTCTGCTGTTTTTACAATACATGTTGTTAAAGTACAAAAGACTGCACAGGGAACATGGATGGGAGCTAGGAGGAAAGCTTTTCACTGCAGGAGGAAGGAGCAACATTTTTCTTTGGGAATTTCAGGCATGGAGGCAGTAGAAATAGTAAAGTATTTCACTCAGGCACACGGTCTGGCAATTGATGAAGTCAGCAATGCCAGTAATTTTAAACAATCTGTAACGTGCTCTGAACAAAACAGAAATATAAAATATATGTTTATTGCTACACAACCATCACGTGTATCTGGAATGTACCAGGTGGCTTATGAATAAAGGATGCAAAGTTGCTCTTTCAACTGATCCACCCACTATCTGATACAAAATGCTACCAGAAATGCAAGCCACCTGAGGACTGACTGCCCTAAATCGTAAGAGCTGTCAACAGCTCCCAGAACTGTTCCACTTGCCAGGTGCTTAAAAAAACCCAAAACCAACAACAAAAGAAATCAGATTAATTAAAATTAAGTCCTCCCTTGCTCCCTGTACTGACTGAAGTGGTTGCTCAGGGAGGAGTTAACAGCAGCTCCTCCCACTGCAAGCACTCACAGCAAGGAATTCATTTATTATTTCATATGCTTGCTTTTCCTATTTATTTACTGGGGAGGGCACACGGAAGTTGCAGTGATCCCGCACGACTCACTTCTCGAGCACAGGTGGAATTACTAATTCAGGACGCATCAGTGCAAGGTTCTGCAGGGCTTGGGCAGCCTCCAGGCTCCCAGTTTTACTGAACATAGCCAGGAGCACGGGCTGGATGATGCACTGCACGAAGTCTGTCACGTCCTGGTCCGTGAGTTTGTGACTCTCGGGGACAGGAGTCAACCAGGTGACCTTCTTGTAGCGCTCGCGGTGCAGCCTCCTCACCACCCCGCTGGGTAACCTCTGCAGCAGCTTCATCAGTTTGTTCTGGGAAAGGGACCACAAAGCCTGCTCAGTCACTTGGCAGCTGCAGAACCCGAGCCGCTCAGCGCTCAGCAAGAAGTGGTATGGCAAGATCTTGGAATTACACAAGCACACTGAAGGAAAACTCAGAAGAGCTCTGAAATACAATGTTCACAGTTCAGGAAACGTCACTTCCCAAATATCAGTAATTATGCTGCCAGCACTAGGCCTTAGGATTTAAAAACCCATGAAAACACATACGAATTATATAGTCAAGGATCAAGATTATTTACCAGTAATTAGGACTTCTCTGAGAGCATTCTGTGCACCTTCACCCTATTCTAGAACAAGTCAGCTCCCCTGGCACTGCTGTGACTGGTCTTGCTATTTTAATTTCTATTTTCCACCAGCTATCACAGGGAGCTTCTTACATTCTTTAACAGAAGGTCCCACTAGTTACACCATCAAAAAGTTATGCTTCAAACTAGCCATGCATTAAAAATCTTTTTTGCTTTGTGCAATAGAATCATAGAATGATTTGGGTCAGAAGGGACCTTTAAAGCTCATCCAGTTCCAACTCCCTGCCATGGGAAGGGACACCTTCCACTAGACCAGGCTGCTCCAAGACCCATCCTGGATTTTGATAACTTGGAGACAGCAGGTCAGTAACACAAAAGCTACATCACACAGGTAACACTGATGCTGTGTATCACCCTTCTGCCAAGTGCTGACTTCTTCTTCCAGGATATATATGAATAAAGTGTCTTGTTTGGGACCTCTGAACTGACATGAAGATCAGAGTATGCACTGGCATTCAAACCAATCATGGATCTTGAAAATTCAAGTCTCCCAGCACCACACACCAATCTGTTGAAGCACACAGGGTTTGACAGGTTGAACCTCCAGCCCAAGTTGTTGCGTTAACACCCCAAACACTCACCAGCCAGCGCCCATTATTTGAGGGATGGTAAAAAGAGGCAATGCTGTTGAACAAGCCAGACAAGTGCTTCTGCACCAGTTTGCTTGGCCCACCCTGAAAAAAGGAAAGCACAGAGTTTTTGCACCCAGACCAAGTGAAAATGGACAGGTAAGAGTAGCACAAGGCACAGGTGAGGTTGTCCCCACAGCCAGACCTCAAAGCAGCAAACCTCATCCCACTCTCAGCTCAGCACTGGGAGCAAGTGCTCTCCATCCCATCTGCCCAGGTTCACACTAACAGAGGTGCCTGTTCCTTTCCAAAATGCCACAGGCAGCAGCAGTGAAATAAACCCTGCCATGCCCTTCTCCACACTGACAGTGGAGCGATGGTCTTGAAAGCAAAACTTGGGCAAAAAAGCCTAAAAACACACTTCTGCAGTGAGCTCAACAGAACAAACACCCATCTTAAATGCACACTTAAAAGTTTGCAATAGTTTTTGTTTCATTTGATGAAGTAGTTACTCACCATCATGGCTGTGATCCACATGACTGCATGTCCTACATCATAAGCATTTGTCAAGAATCTTGGAACAACAACTTGATTGCTTCCCACAGGCAGATTTAAACTCCTTAAAATCCTAGTAAAAATCTGACAAGAAGAAAAACAAACATTGGCATACATTAATTTATGACATAAAACTGGCATAAATTAATTTTCTGATCAAAATGTTTTAAAAGACCCAATAAGATAAATAAGTAATCTCAGGAAATGAGCACTGTTACCTTTGGTACATATGGATCCCAGTCTATGTACCCAATGTTGTCAGTGGCCAAGCGAGCAAAAAGATTGACCAGATGCTGAGAACAACCAGAAAAAAGGAAATATTCATTAGAATTGAGAATAAAAGATGCCCAAACCCCTCCACATATTTCACATACACAAGATATGAACCACCCAAGGCTCTAAAGCACTTGGGAAGGGAAATTCCCCCCCATCAAACCCACCAAGATGTATTTTACTGGCCTAGGACAGCACCTACATAAAGAAAATTCCACCAACCCATCTATCTAGCTTTTCCCAATATTTAGCTATTTAGGATTATCAGTTTCTGCAGGATCCATCCTACTCAAAGTGTGCTGCTGGCTGTCACATTTGTGTGCTTTGGTTTAAACACATGGCTTGTAAAGGTCACAGGCATCAGCTGTCAGCTGGGAGGGCACTTTGGGACTGCCCATGAAGAATTAGACACTCCATCACCAGAAGACGTTCCCATGAGTCCAAAGGGGAACTGAAAGATGTCCTCAGGAAAGAGAGTTAGTGGGACTAAACCAAAAAAAAGAGATGAAGTCTCACTCTTGTATCCTGATGGTGAATAGCTCACACCCACCAACTCTCCTTTCGGGAGCTTGTCCAAATCAGGACATACCTGCCAGGCTCTCCATGCTGCTATCAGTATTTTGAAGCAATGACAAAGTCAAAAGGAAGGGCCTTAAATAATCCTGCCTAATTCCAGACGGACAGCCCAGAGGAACAGGTCACCTCGGTCTGAAGGACACCAGAGCTTTGGAAAACCCACAAGTTCAACTCGGGCCATCAGACACAGCCTGGAGACAAGGCTTACATTTTCTTTAATGACCCATCTTCTCTTGATATGAGGAAATACCCACTGAAAAAAATCCTTCCTGTGCACCCAGCCAATTGATTCCATAGCTCCCCTTCAAACAGCAAGTCTAATTCCTGCCAAAGCAAGCTGAGGAAAAGCTTGCAGCATACAGAGGCTTAAATTGGATTGCAGAGTCAGAACCCATGTGTCTAATTATTTGCATCCAGCCCTGATGGAATGAACCCGACACGACAGCAAAGCAAACAAGAAGTGAAAGCTTTGGGCAAAAAGCGAGCAAACTGTCAGAATACAGTGGAAAAGGGAAAAAATATCAGAGATAACTTGTGAAAGAGTGCTGATGATTATTTGTTACACTCTTTGACAGAAGCAAACTAAATCACGATATTCAAGTGCAGGCTGTCACTGTTCTGTCAGAAGGAATAGACAGAATTATGATTTTTTGGGGGGGAAGCTATCAGAAAGAGACAAAAGTGAATACAGAATCTCAAAAAGAACTTTGGCATCACCCCTGTTCCAATCTGAACCACTGCCAAGAGCTGGGGCAGGACTGCCTCCCTGGATTTTTGTGGAACTCAGGTCAGGAAGGCCGATGGAATGTGTGGCCACAGCAGCCTTTCACCATGGTTTGGGAATCAGCTTTCTCCACAGACACAGAGAAGTTCTCCTTGTGTATGCAGGCAGGAGATTAGCACAAGGAGCCAGATGGCCAATGAGCTTACATTCATACTGAGTAGGGAACAAACTGGGGATACGCCAAGTTTCACTGCAGCAAAGCCAAGGCACAGCTCAGCTGCCACCAACAGCACCTGAGCTCTGCTGGGGCTGCCTCCAGAGGGAGGCTTTCCATTCCCAAGTTTTATCTACTCACATGAGACACGCAGCAAGGGCACACAGGCACCTGGCAGACTGTTTTCCTTGGAAGATACAGCCCAAGGGAATTTTTGGCCAAGGGGAGAACAGGTTCTTTACTGTATCTCAAGATGACAGTAGCTCATTGCAGTGAAGGCAATACATCACTACTCAAAATTAGAGACCATCCAAGATGTTTTACAAGACACAACAGAACTCTAATTTCTAGAAATCACAACTGCACTTTGCATAATTCTAAGTATTAGCGGGTAGTCTGGAAAATGCCAACATTCCCAAGGCTGGAATGAAAAGCTGCCTGAATTGGCCATTAAACAATGTTCACCAAGCACAACTGCAGTCTCATTTATTCAGACAGTAATTGCTTGCTAACAATAAAGAAATTATTGTCTCTGCTTTCTTGTATTAGTTAAAGCAGAAGGGGAAAAATCCATTCTATCACTGTTTGGCTTCAATTCCTTGCAAGCACATTGTAGGAATATTTAAATGAGGATTTCTTCTACAGTAGGTGAAAAGCAAATACTTACCCCTTCCCACTGGGGTAGGTTTTGAACTGACACCCACAGGCCTATAAATTCATCAAACCAGAGTCTGAAAGAGAACAGAATCAGAATCATTTTAATGTTGAGAGAACAGCTCCCTCACTCAATATTTAACTCTGACTTCGCCACGTGGTCGCAGGAATTCATCCATCACTCAACTCATCCAGCAAGAACAGCGATCAACACAGACATGCTTTCATCAATTTGATTCCACAGCAAATTCCCAAATCTGATACTGACTCTGTGCTCTACTCTAGAGAATGCAGAACTCAGTAGAGAAGAGGAGCTCAGATTCCCCCAGGTTACTTCTCCGAAAGAAGCAGGTTGACAGTATTTCTGTCTTGAACTGCTCCCAAAAATGCTGCTGGAAAGCCACCACTGAGTTCAAGTCATCCTGTAAAAGATAATTCCTTGCATTTGTAACAGAGCACCGCTCAATGACACCTACCTGAAACCTTTGTGGTGGAGTTCAGGGGGAAGGGTGGTGGGCAGGAAGAGCTCGAAGTAGGTGATGGCCTTCTGCATGGTCACATCAAAGGGACACATCAAGGGCCTCCACTCATCCAGCATTTCTTCAGTGGCATCTTCTGGGAAATACCTGAAAACAAGGAAACCACTGAATAGACACAGACTTGGCCTTAAAGTTTGGCTCTTTTTTAAAGCACATTGAACACTAGCTACTACTTTGTCATAAATGTCAGTTTTACAGAAAAACCACAGGCCCAGGGGCAAGAGACAGGCAGCCCTCAACTCCAATAACCTGCATGAAACTGAGGTAAATCAAGGACGTCGTGGGGCAACATTAAGGCCACAAATTAAAAATATTCTTGTCTTGTAGAACCACAAAAGAATCTGTACAATGCAAAACCATTTCACTGTGAAGGCTGGCCAAAAATCAAAACACCTATTACTCACTTTTGATGCAATAGATTTAAAAAAAAAAATTAAAAAAAATCACTTTAGGCACAAGCATCATTTATAGAAATGTTACAGGAATGCCGGTGGTTTAATCTCTTTTAAAACACACTAAGTATCCATGCAATGCAGTATTTAAAATGCATACCAGATACAGCTCTTTATACAATATAACTATTGCAAACCAAGACTCTTAAAAAGGAAAAATAAACCCCAGAAAAATCTCAACCCTGCACCCCAAACTTAAATATCAGCCCAGCAACGACTGGTAGAGAGGGGTCTTTTAAACACTTCTTTCCCCACTTCCTAAATTCATATTAAAGACACCAACAAACCCATGAAGCAAACACTTACGGTCTGCAGCTCTTCACCAGCGTTTTCAGGACACTTTCCACAGAACTGAAACAAGAAGGGAAATGTTAGCAATAATATATTACTACATTTCAGTGAGAGCATCAAAGAAACCACCACTTGCTGACCTTTCCCTGAAGAGCTTAAGATGATGTTGATGCAATTAGATGTCTTCTGTGAACATGCATTAGCTAATTGCCTTCTATACAGACTGAACTAACGAGCAAAATTGCTCTGCTCAACTCCTGCTTCTACTTTTCATATACTACGCTGCTATTTCCTGCATTTTAGTGAAGAATTATTATCATTTTGTGGAAGTAACATCCTGTATTTTATCCATGAACAACCAGCAAAGTGACTTCTGGGGAAGAGTAAAACACAAATAGAAAAATGGGTTTATGGACTTCATGAGTATTTGTAAATAAAAGCAACAGACTGCAGGAAGTTGTTGTCTGGTGTTCCAAACCCCAGATCAGTGTGGTTTTGGTTTTTGTCCAGTGGTTCTAAGAAGAAATGAGCTATCTGTAAATTAAGGGTTATTTCAGTAGGGGCCCTCACAAGTAACAGCTGATTTTAACAGTGTTTTCATCCACAGCAAGAACACTTATTTGAGAAATCCTTTCAACACCTATTGTCACAGGATGCCATCAAACCACGTAAAAAAGGCTAAACCTCAGAATAAACTCAAAGAATAAAAGGGAGGGTGAGCAGGGAGTGATCAATCAACGTCAACTGTCACGAACAGGAAACCTTCCATTTATTACACAACCACCTCAAAACTAAACTGCTCTTTCACCCAAAAACATTCCCTGAACAGAAAAAAAAAAGTTCTGGCAGAACAAATCCCTACATCTTTTAGTTATGCTTTCTGTAGAAACAGGAATATTATATCCTTTCATTCATCACCCAGAACTACCACACAGAAATGCTATTTTCCTCAGAAAAAGATGATGCAAATGTATCATCTTTGAAATTTTACCAAGATAATTAATTTTGAAACACACAAATACTGAGCACGCATGCATTGACTCTCCAGTCCTACACAAAATAAACTGATCCAATACAAGCCAGGAGAAATAAAAAAATGGATAAATCCCTATTTCCCTTCAACACTCAGTGCAAGCAAAATCCCACCCAGCCCTCAGAGCACCACTTCAGGCAAACAGTGCTCCAGAAGATGCAAAATTATGTATATTTTATGCAACAGTGACAAAGTCAACTCAGGACCTCTCCCAGAAGGAAAATTTCAAGCTGATGATAGACTCTAAAATACAGAGAGGAAAGGCCAAGCAGTCATTAAACAAAAATCAAACCCAACTCTGCAGGAAGCTCAGGAACATTCTGGGTTCAAGTGAATATTGTCCTTCAAGGAGTTAGAAAAGATAACAGTTGTTCCAAGAGTAGATAAATAAAGCATGAACCAGCAACAGTCCTTAAGAGCATTAAAAATTAACACGATAAATGTTTGTGTGACAAAAACAGACAAGCTCTCCCCATACTATCACTCCACTCAACTCTCACTAAGGAAAACCTGAAGGACTGGAATTTTAATAAATACTGAGGCCAGAGATCAACACATCTTTCAAATTCACAAGTTTTCAGTCAGATGTCAGAATTTGTCTGAGAGAGCAAAGACAGACTGGGACGCTCTCTCCTCCCTTCTGATTACAAATTTAGGTAGACAAAATAAAAAACAGCAAGACAATTTTGTACCCAAGGAACTTCCATCCAGGAGACTGTTCAAGTACAGCCAAACTACATGAGATATCCTGGAATATTCCTGTTTGGTGACTTTTAGTCAGGAAAGGACAGGACAATGCAGCTGGGGACAGATATTAAAGAACACTCAACACCAATTTTAAGCCCTATCACACATTATCTTTTTGGCACTACAGGATTATTTTCCTCTTCTGAAAAGGGTATGACAGCACTGATTTGCAAATCTGGGGTTTTCTTCCCCTGCACTTTCAAAGAAAAACACGTTTCAGTTCAAATGATCAACATATAAACTGACACTGCTGAGTCTTACGTTATCAAAAAGCAGCAGGAGACAAACTTCAGGTTTTCAGGAGAGGTTCGGGCCTGAAGGGAAATTCTAGTCCTGAAGTGGACACTCCATCACAGAGCTTAAATTAAGACAATGAGAAGAGCAACCAGCTACAGCTTCACAAATTATTTGAGTGATCTCCTAACTACAGTGAGCCATCTCTCACTGGATTAGTACAACTAAGCCCTTGTTTCTAAAAAAACCCCAAACAAAGCAAACCCCACTGCAACCCCACTGCCACTTGCACCAGTTCTCTGCATTTATTACACACCAAAACTCCTGATACAGTTTCTCTGCAAAAATTCCCAGTGCACTCTTGACACAGAAGCACTTCACAGCCCCAAGGCTGTTGCTGGGTGGATTTTCCAGAAGCCATTACCTCACTGCTAAAGCACTTTCCATGATTTCATTGGATTTAAGAGGAAGGTACATTCACTCCCTAACGTGCTCCTACACCAAGGGTGATTTTATCCATATCCAGACACAACAACTGCTCCAATGTCAAATTTACCTCTTATTTGACCCCTGAAATGGATTTGCTGGTTAAATCAGTTAGAACAGAGCACTGGAGAGCCACTCCACACGTGTTGCCTGGGTCCCCCATTAGCAAGGTTCACATCCAGTGCCACATTCTCATAACCAGTGGTGTCAGGTTAACATTGGCTTTCCACTGCCATTATTGATGCAGAGAATTCCACCTGTGTGACAGTGTTACAGTCCAGCAGAACATGCACAAGGTACATTGGCCAGAGCTCAACAAAAAGAAAGTCATTCTTACCACCTATGTAATACATTAAGCACAAATGTTTTAGGTGAAGACCAGCCTGGTTGATATGAACTGAATGTAAAAAAAAAATAAAACTCAATTAAAACAGGGGTTAAATTAACAGCTACAAATCAAATCAGCTTTTAAAACCTTGACTTGCACCGAAAGGATACCCCTGAAAAAAGGATGGACACTGGATGAGAAGGAATCACACTGCATGGAGCGTCTGATATGGGATCAAGTTATTAAAAGCTGAATGCATCAGACAGAGCAGCACAGCTGAGATCTCCCTCCAGGCTCAACCTCCTGGTCCCTCCTGGAAAAGTTCCCTCCCCACTACACACTAAAGGAGAAGTTACTCAACACCATTCCCCTCAGAGCAAGGCATGCAGGTGCAAGAATAAAAAATAGAATTAAACTCTGCTCTTTCACATTTTCACCTACAATTACCAAAATAACGCAAATTTGGCAAACTGATTTTTTTCAGCTACAGAGCCATGAGAGAAATTCAGCCTGAAATGTTCCATAATGAGTTACAAGGCTCCAAATATTTTCTGTTCATGTCTCTCATCAGCAACAGGATCTTCCCCTCAGGAATCAGTGGTAGCGCTTCACTATCAATCAGAAAATGATTTTTTTAAAAGCAAATGAAGCATTTTCACCTGCATTTCTTGACAAAGTTTCAATTCAACCAAACGTAATGTGTTATCCATGTGCTATCTTTTATAATCTGTAATTTATAGAGCAGGACCTTCTCTAACTGGGATAATTATGAAAATTTTAAGTCTGGAAATTTGACAGATGGAGAGAGATTGACAGTGCAGAGCAAACAAAGAAAACAAGCTTTCATTTTTAAAAATCAGTAGAACATGTCTAAAATTCTTAACTGGAGGAAAGAAAAAAGATTTCTCCCTATCACAGCATCACTTTAAGTATGTACATGTATTTCCTGGAGAGGGTATTTCACTTTTCTTGGTGTGCAGACTGATTTACACCTGGATTCCAGATCCTGGAAATGACTGCAGTACAGATATTGAAGAACAGTCATGTTTATATCTTTCCTCCCCAACTGTATTGTGTTATAGAACAGAACAGCAGACATTTAACTTAGCAGCAGTACTGGTTTAAGTTCATTTTTCCCACATTATTACCCATCTTTAGCTCAACCCCTACGTTTTCTCACTTTTACCCTTCCATTCTCTCCCCAGCCCCAGCAGGAAGGGCAGTGAGCAGGGCTTAGCTGCCAGCTGGGGTTAAACCATGACAATGTCATTAAATATTTCATACTGACTTGATGAAACTGTGGGTTATCACCCTAAAGTAAGTTGAGCAAGACCCCTGTTCCAGCATATTTAGAAATGAATCACGTTCATAAAGAAAGAAACAGCATGACAAACACAAGCCACTGGCAGAAGGGGATACATGATTCAGTGCAGCCTTGCATGAAGTTATTGAAAGATGCCTCATGAAAACACAAACAGATTATTTCCCACGTATCAAATTCCACATATTAAAAGCAAATTACAAAGTACTGTAAAGCAGGTGCTTATGGCCTATCAAACGTTTTAAAATGTGAACTTACTTGGGAAACCAATTTAATCCCAGATGTTCTGTTTTGGAGTATAAGATCCTTTCCAACATTTCATAAAGGGGTCGCCATGGTAACTCTAAATCATCCCTGGAAAGCAGTTCTTTTTTCCTAATAGAAAACAAAACACCAAGCGCTTGAGGATTACACAGACACACTGCACACAGGAACATCCCAATCCCGCTCCCAGTTTGGCACAAAGTACAGGAAGGCCAAGCAGGACCAGGCTGGCCACTGGCAGAGCTCAGCACAACTGACACTGCCCGGATTTCTCCTGACTGAAAGCGAAAGAAACACCATCAAGTTGTGAGCCAGTCTTCATCTCCTCCCTAGCCGAGGTTCAACCTTAGCACTCGGCTCTCTGAGTTGCTGGATTTTCCTGATAGGGAGAAAACTGACATTCTCTCCCTTTCAGTCCCACTCCTAAAGCTTTGCAAGGTGCTTGCACAAGAGAGCCCTTTAACCAACAGCAGCTGTGCAGGGGAGAGAAGTGAAGTAACCGGTAAGAACACACTACTACGGGGAAGGACGACATGGAGCAAGAGAGCAGCTGCTCCAAGAAGGAAGTTTCCCCAGTCAGCAGAAACCTGTACTTACTTTAGCAGGTTTATCAGCAGGCGTGCAAACCCTTGCATCATGCTGATCTCCAGTTTTGGGATTGTCACCAACTCGTACAGCAGTTTGATGAACAGCACGTGATCTTCTCTGCTGAATTTTCTCCCATATAATCTGATGTATCTACAAACCAAACACAAGGGGAGTCAGCAATACTTTTAAACATTCCATTTTATTCAAGACCTGAGCCAGAATCCCTCTGGATTTGCTGTTTAATGAAACAAAACTAAAACTTGGTTCTCAAGTCCAACAAGTAAGAACTTGAGGATACTCAGCAGGGGAAGGTTTACAACTACAATTCTAGGAAATAAAAGAATGACCAAATAAAGTTTACAGCCCTCTAGGATTCTCCAAATACTGCAACCTCCTGGACAGGACACAATCCAGAAGCTAAAAAACCAACCCAAAAAGTGTCAAGTCAAGCCCAAATCCAGTATCCTCCAGTAAGGCTGAACAATTGATTCAGACACTGAGCTCTGCTGGTGGTGTGTCCCACTATCTCCAGCAAGGGTAGATGCATCAGACCAACTCCAGAAGAAGTGTTTGCTGGTTTTAAGTTGAGGTTGAAAAAAGAAATACATTTAAAGTCTTGAAAGATATTCTGCACCAGCAAAACCTATATAAGGTCCTAGCACAGCATTTTATTTGCGGCACAACTATAAATTACTGTTCACTGGGAGGCAACTTCCCTTTTTATTACTGCCCTGACTGTTCCTAAAGATTCCTAAGAAATCTGCTTTCCATTTCCCTTTTCCTGTCAAATTCAAGGGGGGATTGTTACACTTGATGGGCAGTATTTTCACTAATGTTCATTTCAAGGTGCTGTACTTATTTTAAACACAGAAGGAAACAAACAAAACACAGGATAACCCACTTTTCTTCCACAGGAACCTAAATTATCTGGATTGGCCAGAGACACTACCTACCCACAGACTTACACCACCCAGAGCTGAACACCTACACTTTTCACATGCCTAAAAAAGACATGCAAAAAGAATCCTCAAGGAAAGAAAAATGGGTGAAACATGTATGATATATTTTAAAAACCCCCCAAACTGCAGAAGCCTGGAAAAAAAAGTTTTAACTACAAAGAAACACAGAGATCCAATTTATCTGCCAGCATTACTATATATAACTGAAAATAAAATGTTTGGCTGGTTCTCCTTCCTGACATTTGCTACCAACAGCTCTGCCACATAAAATGCTGTTTAATTAAGAAAGAAGGAGTAAAGTACACAGAAACGTGCTGAACACAAAGATGTCACTATGCCCAAGCAGCAGGACTTGATGCCAAATTGCTCCCATATTTTACAGCTTCTTTATGTAGGAGGCAGGCAGAGATGAAAAGGGTCAATTATTTGTATTAATCCAGCTGAGCGTTAAGGCATTGACAACAATTAAATACTTCTAGAAAGGGGTGCTTAGACTTTTCTTCAAGGTTAAACCAATCTAACAGAGGGGAACTGCAATATTTTAAGAATATCCCCTCACGAGCAACGAAATATCACCATTAATAAATATAAGAATATAGGCAGAACTTTGTGAATCCTCAAGTGTGTCCCAGGGCTAATCAGACAAATAAAGCTCATCACAGAAATGGTGGCTCTTCAGGATTATTGGGTTATTGGGAAAAAATAATTCTAGAACTAAATTGTAGCAAAATAAAAAATAAGACTTCTGAAAGAAGATAATACTGCATTGAGATGACCCCAAAACCTTAACTCCACAGTCCTTTTGATTCCTTTGAGGTTTTATGAGCCCTCAGCCTCTACCTGTCCTTCAAAAATGATAAATTAATTGTCCTTCCCCTGAGTTCTGATTTGGAGTTCAGCTACATGGAAAGAACAAAAAAAAAAAAAAAAACCCCAAACAAACCTGACCCACACAATGTAAAAAATCATGATTAAGAAGTGAAAATTCTGTTTTCAACTCCATCCTTTCTGTACAGAGTACAGGGTCTCTAGAGATTACAAAAAACCCAAAACCCCAAACCATAAAGCCAACTCCCTAATCTGAGGGTGTTGGGTATCCAATCTCTCCCTCCAGAAGTACAATAGGCCTATTTTTAGGAAGTGTACTATCATATCATGTGGCCATCCTAAACTGCCCTAGAAAGTTGGCTGCTCTGCTACAGTTAAAAATTACCTTCACCCAGAAGCTGAACAGCACACTCTCCTAAATTCCTGGCTCTCCATTTTCACTTTCAAACATACAGGACCAGATTACGACAGGTTTAAAGCTCAGTTTTTGATGTGAAAAACAATGAATCATGCTCAGCAAGACTACCTAAATCACATGTACATGTACACAGCACACACAGCCCCTATGCAGCCATAGGAAAAGCTGCTGCTTCTCTGATAAAGGTGAGAGAGGGATGTCAAACAACACTTTTAAGCAATAGTGATTAAAATACTTGGCAGAGTCCCACTGAGACATTTCCATCCTCACTGTAGCTTTGTGTCCTGTCATTCTCATTCCAAACAGCTGAGTTGCGCTTTTTCCACACCTTGCAGCAAGACAGTTGAATGTCATTTTTTAAGTCTATACCTGACAGGCATATAAAACAACACTGCCAGGGACAGAAAGTGTGTCCCTCAGCCTCAAACACCCTTGTGTACTGGAGCAGAAAGCACACAGAGGCATTTGTGTGTTTTGCTGGCTGCAGAGTCAACTCCATGCACAGTAACCACGAAATGTTCATATTATATGAATATGCTCCTTTATCAGTTATGGTCTCAAAATTTAAAAAAAACAAAAGAAAACCATCAATAAAATATGAAAGAGGGAGAAATTGAAATGGTACTTACTGCTGACCTGGAGACCATAAAAAATTATGGAGTCAGGCCAGTTAAGCAAACTATTTTGATGCAACCTGCTTTTCCCACACAAGCCGTGGCAAGCTGAGATTCATCCTTCTGCTTTCACAACCCGTGAGTATTTTACAAGGCACAGCTTTTACCAGCCAAAGCTGGAGGAATCTTGAAGTAATTATTACAGATTTTACTGGCAGTTTTACTTGCTTCAGAAGCCTCACCAAGCCGTAAGTTACAGTCCTCACAACAGAGCAAGTTCTCTCACCACTCTCCACACACACATCCCAACCAAAGGACCAGTTATCACTGCTGAAAATGACCCATAAAAGAATTATGCAAATCAGCTTACAGACATTATGCCTGATAAACTCCTACTCTGCCTCTTTTCCCCCCCACTACTCAGTTCGTGACATCAACAGCTGTTCTAAATATGTGCAAGTCATGGTTCCAGCTGTGGGGGTTACAAAAAATAGAGTCTCAGGCTCAGCTGTCACCATGAAACAGTACTCAAAACTTTAGTTGTAAAAAAGATCTGAGTTTCACTTTCATTTTTTACTGTGGCACAGAGTTGTACGGGGCTGTGAGTACCTAAGGAGGTGTAACTATGCAGGTGTATCTTCCACATGCCACTGTTTGCTTTGCCCGTTTATATGTACAATAAATAAAGACATGAATTACTGCATAGAATACTGGGAGAATTCCAGCCTTTGTAATTCAGACATTGGCAACAAATCTAAGCAGCCATCACACCATTACGAAGAGTCTCAGCATTTTCTTTTTCATCTATTAATTATAGCTTTTTTCAGAAGGGAAAAAGGGAGCAAGTAGATTTGGAGATGAACCCCTGACTATTAAGACACAGTAGAACTTGGATTCTACTGTCATGAACACCACATGGTTGGAAGTGTTTTATCTATGTCTAAACTTTTACTAATGTATTTCACAGAATCATGGAATGGTTTGGGCTGGAAGGGACCTTAAACACAACCAGTCCCACCCCCTGCCATCGGCAGGGACCTCTCCCACTGTCCCAAGCTGCTCCAAGCCTTGTCCAACCTGGCCCTGGACACTTCCAGGGATGGGGCAGCCACAGCTACTCTGGGCACCCTGTGCCAGGGCCTCCCCACCCTCACAGGGAACAATTCTTTCCCAATATCCCATCTAACCCTGCCCTCTGGCAGTGGGAAGCCATTCCCCCTTGTCCTGGCACTCCAAGCCCTTAGGAATAGTCCATCTTCAGCTCTCTTGTCTGTTCCCTTCAGGTACTGGAAGGCCACAATTAGGTCACCCCAGGCCTTCTCTTTTCCAGGCTGAACAATCCCGATTCTCCCAGCCTTTTATCTCGTAGAAGTACTTTGTCAAGTCAAACCAAGCAGCAACACATCTCTCACATTAACTCCACCAGCTTATTTTTTACACCAAGCCCACTGTTTCCTTCCCTGCCCACACCAAACATACTCAGAGCCTCACTGCATCTAACCTGCCACAAAGAAATCTTGGTACTAACAGGCATCAGACAAGCTGCAAACACACACAATAAATCCAAACTTCAAAGAGTAGGTGGAAAACCACAAATTAGAGCCTGCTGACCTTTCTGTGATTCATAAAGCAGCACGGCAGTGGCTCCCAACAGGCCAAATTCTCTACCCTGGAGCCTGAAGTGGTAACAGTAATTGCCATTTGCAGAGTGAGTAACGGGGTGATTCTAAGGCAGCCCTGCACACTTTGAAAGGACTTCTGTGTCTATTCAGCCTATTTAGCTAAAGCCCATCTTTCTCACAGCAAGAACTCCTAAGTTTATTTTAACTCGATGGGAAAATGAAGTTCCAGCACAGGTACAGGCAACAGGTACCACTGAAACCAGTATGAGTTAGCAGACGGCTGGGGGAGTGGGAAGGGAAGCAGCACTGAACTGGTTCCAAGCAGGTTCAAACTGTCACAGAACACAAACATGTGAGTCATTTTGCAACCACCACTGTAATTCTATCTAAGACTGCCTCTTGGGAAATAGAAAGGCGCTTACATTTCAATACAGTCGTATCTAACAGGCTCGACTGACAAATGTACATTGAATTCCCAATTAATACTACAAAAAAAGACTTATGCGAGGAGGAAAGTTGTAAGTGAAGGTCTCAAAACGGTACAAAACACAGGCATTTTGTTGTTTTTGGCACACAGGAAATGCTGTTTATGAGGGCACACAGAGCATTCAGCAACAAAACACGATAAACATTCACAGAATTTACTGATTGAAGTTAGAGGAGTCACTGTCATATGATCCCATACCCACTGCCAGTGTGTCCCGACAAAAAAAAAAGGGCCAAGTATACTTTACAAAATTCACGAGGAGAAACCTATGTAGTACTCGGTGCTATCTGTGAAACCACGGTGGGCTTATCTGTATCAAAACCACCTTGCCAGCACAGCCAAGATCAGCACAAACTACCCCACGCCAGAGTACAGCCAAGATATCAAGGGCACCAGCGGTGTTTACACAGCATTAAGCCAGAATTTAATCCTGCCAGCACTGACCCAACAAACCGCCTGTCTTGAGAAAGACTCTGTGTCCCTCTAGCAGAAGTTACACGGAGATTGTATCAACCACAACTTACTTAAGAAGGGAGGAGGTGAAAACAGGTAGCCAAATAGGCATTAGAAAAAAAAAATCTATATTAAAAATAACAGCACAAACAAACGCACGAGCGCTTAACACGCAGAACTGGGAAGTTTCAGAGGCGGCAGGCGAGCCCCTGCGGACCGAGCCACCTTTGTCCCCGTTTCCGACGTGGAAGCGCTGGCCTTGTGCGAGGCGGGGACGGGACGGCGGCCGGCAGTCCCAGCCGGGCCGGGCTGCGGGCTCCGGCCGAGCGGCGCCCCGGTTCCGTTACGCGGGAGGCGCTCCCGAAGGGCTCGGGAAGGGAAGGCACTGCCGCGCCCGCTCGCAGCCCGAGGGCCCGTTCCCCGTCCCGCCCCGGCACTCACGTCGAGAGCTTCCTGGTCCAGAAGAGCCCGCCGGGCCAGAGCTCCTGCAGCTGCACGGCGCGGGCCAAGTTGCCCTTGATGTGCGCGAGGAAGCGGGCGGCCTCTGCCTCCAGGCGCTCGCCGTAGGGCAGCAGCTTGTTGTAGACGATCTCCTTCTGCGGCGGCCGGGCCATGTCGGCGCTGCCCGCGGAGGGCCGGTGACCGCGGCCGGCGCGCCCCGCCCGCCCCGCTCCTCTCCGCGCCGCTCACTTCCGGCGGAAGGCGGGCCCGGGGCGGCTCCGGGTGCTCCGCGGGCACCGGCCGCGGGGTCGGGGCGCCGCGGAGCTGAGGCGGAGCTGAGGCGGAGCTGAGGCGGAGCTGAGGCGGAGCTGAGGCGGAGCTGAGGCGGAGCTGAGGCGGAGCTGAGGCGGAGCTGAGGCGGAGCTGAGGCGGAGCTGAGGCGGAGCTGAGGCGGAGCTGAGGCGGAGCTGAGGCGGAGCTGAGGCGGAGCTGAGGCGGAGCTGAGGCGGAGCTGAGGCGGAGCTGAGGCGGAGCTGAGGCGGAGCTGAGGCGGAGCTGAGGCGGAGCTGAGGCGGAGCTGAGGCGGAGCTGAGGCGGAGCTGAGGCGGAGCTGAGGCGGAGCTGAGGCGGAGCTGAGGCGGAGCTGAGGCGGAGCTGAGGCGGAGCTGAGGCGGNAGCTGAGGCGGAGCTGAGACGCAGCTGCCGCCCGCTCCCGCCCGCTCTTGTGGGCACCGGCGCGGGGAGGGGCGGAGGGGCCGCGGCGCCCGCCCGGGTTCGGGATTGGCGCTCGGCGGCTTTGCGGTTTGTCAAAACGCCCTTTTCCTAAATCTGCCGCCGCCCGGACGCGTCATGCGGAGTGAAAACATTCACCTGCCGGCTACTCGCATCGGAAGGGAACCGAGCGCCGGTCCTCGCTCAGAAAACCTTGTTGTGAGGTGGGGCTGGGGCTGGCCATGGAGGTAACGGCGCAGCCGCCATCCCTGCAGGTGTGCAGGGAAAGGCTGGACACTCAGTGCCGCGGTCTGGACGCGGAGGTGTTGGGCCACAGGCTGGACTCGGTGATCATCTCCGAGCTCTTTGCCAACCTAATTGATTCCGTGATTCTGTAATTAGCCCCGGAGTTTGATAGCAGATTGTGCGGCTGCTTAAGAGGCTTATTTGAAATAATAACGCTAGTCAGGAGAGCAGAGCTCACCCGCGGGCCGTGGGTGTGGGATAAACTGCTGATGGATATGTGATAACAGCACAGATAGCTGTTATCTCCAGCTGTCCTAATATAATTGAATTTTCCCTCAAGAGTTACATCGTGGCCATACAACAGCTGCAAACTGATTAGATTTAGAGCTACTGACAAGGGCAAATCCTGTTTTCTGATCTTTATGCTCAAACTAGCTCTGCTTAAAATTTAAAAAAAAAAAAAAAGATGGCTACCTAAATTCTGGAACACATTAGGGAGAGGAGAAATGCCACAGAAAACCTAAGTATGACAGGCAAAGGCATCATGGCATCTTCCTGAGGAGTGCACTTACATCACCTACTTTTTTCACCTTCCTAGACCTGTATTTTTAATAAAGGAAGCACCAGGATTTTGTTTACTCTTCCATATTTTTGAAATACCCTTCCATTCTTCGAAGATTTTGTATCACATGATCTTGTAGATTACATAGATCAACTTTTACACGATTACAAAATAGCTGGACCTCACTAAAATTGTTGCCATCTTTCACAGGGACTTTACAATTGTGTTGCCTTATATCTACACGAGGCAAAACAATTCATACAAGAATCTCTGCCCTCCCTGGCTTGAATTAAAAATGAAACCTGATCATGGTGAGGTTTCTGTGGGGATAGAGTACATCTTGGTTTAGTGTTTTTCTGGTGAAAACAGGAATGAACAAAATGAATATGAAATGAATAGTTTTATCATCAATTCAGTCAAGGATAAATTGGCCCAGAAGCTGTAATAAAAACCAATATCTGTGAACAGTGAAAAGTATAAGTGAAAATATATGTGCATTGAAACTGAAAAGTCTAAAATTACTTACTTTCTGTCACTTACAGGCAATTCTTGATACGTAATTGCAATGGTGATTTGTCCAGACATTTCCAGTGGGGGAAAGTGTTTATTAAATTTGAAGCATGCAGAGTTTCTTTTAACTTGGAGGGGAAAAAAAGAAGAAAATTCTAGCCCAATTTTCTGAAATGGAAGTTGGCAGATACATAGGGAACTTCACAGCTGCGTACTGTTGCTTCATAGCCATGTTATAAAAAATTCCTCCTGCCCTTTCTAACCCAAGTTAAAACTGAGGTGTGGTTTTTCACACATTTTGGAATATTTTGCAGGTGAACGAGCACCTCTGAACTCAGGGAGCCTGTCCTGTCTGAACCAACAAGCTGCCTTCTCATCTGTGACCTCACACACACAAGTGCCTTCCACCAGAATTAAACACTCACCTTTTGGGGAAAAACATGCCAGGTTATGCCATTAGCACCTCCCACATTCTAGTAACTTATTTGACCTCCTCCACTCCTGTCTTGGGAATCTGAAACAAAGCTAAAGGAGATTCATAATTCCATTCATAATTACAGTAGTAAGCATGCCTATAGTACTTGCATTTCAAATGTATTTTCTGCATATTAATTAATATACTAATTACATTTAGCAAATATTAAAAAACTAATCCTTTCCTCTCCCCGCTATGCCGCCATTCTGCTATTTAAAAGTTTAAAGAAAAAAAACCACCACATTTTGCCAAGCGAGTCAAAAATAAATGTGTTGTTCAAGTTTGCAATATGTTTTGGCTGCAGCAGTGTGTGAGAGCACATTTTTGAGAGCACATTTGGTTCCCAAGTCAGATGATGAAGGACGGGGCTTTCATAACACGGGACCCGTCTGTGCTACTTTACATCAACAGCCTCTTCCTCTCCTATTAAGTAGGAGGAATAGGAATTGCCAGCAACCCAAATATGGCTGCCACCTGTTGGTTCTGGCATTACATCCTGAGAATTGATGAATCCGAGTGGTGGAGTTGTGGAATAAAGTACAGTCTTCCCATTCATGAGAAATGCTGAGTGCTGACGGTGGCTTGGGTCACGCTGGGGATTGTTCACGTGTTTCCTCCTTGGATGATCCCTGAGGGCAGCCAACACCGGCACTGTCACAGGGATTTGGGAAACTTGTCACTCTGCTTTCTACCTCTCAGCTCTCCAGCAATTACTTTGCATTGATGTTTTCCTTAGTGACCCATCTGTCCTTTCCCACACAAGTTAAAAATTGAGGAATCTTTGAGTGACAGACTTCTGTATATTTTTCAGTACCTGAGGCCCTTCCAGTACCTGAGGGGAGAGAGACTTTTCACAAGGACAGGACAAGGGGGAATGGCTTCAAACTGAGAGTAGGTTTAGATGAGATCTACAGAAGCAGTTCTTCCCTGTGAGGGTGGGGAGGCCCTGGCAGAGGGTGCCCAGAGAAGCTGTGGCTGCCCCATCCCTGGAAGTGTCCAAGGCCAGGTTGGACAGGGCTTGGAACAATGTGGTCCAGTGGAAGGTATCCCTGCCCATGGCAGGGGGTGAAATGGGATGAGCTTTAAGGTCCCCTCCAAACCAAACCATTCTATGATTTTAGTTTGGAAAATAGTCAAACAGGACCTTTATATTACCTGTAACATGTACTTGTCCTATGACCCCCCCATACGTCACAAAGCCCCACTAGAGAAATAAAGACGAATAGCCTGGTTTTTGTCGAGGATCCTCAGACTTCCCTCATTCCCAGGTTTCTGTGTTGGTCAGTAACCCAAAATTGGCACTGAAAGGTGTCAAAGAGGCAACTCAGAAACATCCCTATTGCATAAACTTCTATTTTACAGAGAATTTGTCTATTTGGGGGATGAGGGCAAGAGTAATTACAGCATCTGAATGGGGAACTTAAGCTTCCTGTGTAGTGTGGTACAAAAATAGGTTCTTCTAAAGTGTGATTCAGAGGAACTAATTTTAGGTCCCTAAAATAAGGCTGTCTAAATAGTTCCATGACAGGTTTCAAGTTGGATGGGGAGGCGGGTTCAGTGTCACCTACAGCACATACACTGAATATTGTTCTTTTTCTGTAATGCCTGTTTAGATCAATGTGTTCTAATACAAGTGGAACATTTCTGTTTAGCCTCTGTTGAGCAGAAATAGGAGGTGCTTGTGAAGGGGCTAAAGTGTTATCCTGGACACCTGTAGAATCTGTAAAACCTTGCTACATACACAAGGCTGACCAAATATGTGCAGCATTGTTATCCTTCACTTTACATTCTCAGTGGTTCTGTTTATGAGAGTTAAATCCATCCTCATTTACATCCATTTCACAAGATACTGTTTGGCCTTCACTCTTTCCCAGCTGAACTTAGTGAGTTACTGTTCTTACAATGGACAGTCTCTGTTTGAACAAAAACAGGACCTAAATCCTCCTTGGTGAAATAATTTCTAGCAAATCTGGTTTTCCCTCTGCACTCCCTGGATTTGTTCTCTTGACATGCCTTATTGCCTGAGATTTGGAAAGCAAAATTGTCTCAAATCCACAGCAGAGAATCTGCCTTTGACAGTCTGTTTCCTCTACATGTCTGAAACTCCCAAAGATATCCCTGGAAACTATTGTGCCTGAGGGGAGAAAAAGCAATAGACTTGAGCCTCATTATAAGAAGTTCTTTCCAAATTACTCACAGCTATTTGATATAAATAATAATTCCTCGGACACGACAGAAATGCAGCCAACTTTGGGGAAAGAGACATTACTTTTGTTTTCCTCTTGAGCCATTGAGATGGATTTTTGTGTGTCACTCTCTTGCCAAACAGAAACCAGCCACAGAGGAGCATGTGATGACAGTAACTCCCAAAGGTCATTCCTAGGGATTCTGCTGTTCTAGGAAATCAAGGAAACAGTCCCTTGGCAGCCTGCAGTCACTCACACAGAGACTGCTCATTCTGGACTTGGGTGTTTCATGCAGCTGCCCTGTGTTTGCCAGAGAGGATTGTGACACCCCTTACCCCAAGTGCCTGGGTAGTTGATAAATTTATTGTTTTCTAGTGGTAAACACATCTATTGCAGCTTCATCTGCAGTCTTCTGGTTCGTCTATTCATTGTCAAGATGAAAAATTGGCATTTAAAAATTCTTTTAAAAAACACAAGATAAAAATATATAAGGTCTGTTTTCCCAACCCAGGATAAATCAAGTAATAGCCAAACATCTTTGCTCAGGTTTTCAGCCTTGTTTCAAGCAGCATTCACCACAAAGAATTGTGTTTATCATGGCCATAGCTCAAGTGGTTGTTCAGGCTTTCATTCTTTGGGTGGATTGTGTGTTCACTGTTTGGACATGTGGATCAGAAGTATTTAAATATTTATGAATTCTGGAAGAGAAGCAAGCTCACTTAAATATTCCCTTAAGCAACCAATCCTTCCTCTCCTGCTAAAGAATTATTTATCCTTTGCTCCTGGCTGCCTGGTTATGTGCAAGGAATCTGCACGGGAGACTTTTTGGCACGTTTCTAAAGGAGCAGCTTCTCTCCCAGGGCATTAGGGAGACGCCCAGCAGATGAACAAACCTTTGAGAGGATCACGTGGAACAAAGTCAGAGCTATCTGGTGTTCATTGGGTCTAACCTGGCATGTTGTTTATGCCCATGCCCTGGCGGCATGGGGATAATAACTATAATTGTGTCAGGGGCATGATTATGGCAATGCTGACTAACACCAGGATTCAAGGAATTGTAAATTGGTTTATTATTGTCCCAGGTATCCCATTAAGAAGAGTTCAAGGTGAAACAATGACTGTAAATTAACACTTCCTTACAACCTTGGAAATATAACTGTCAGAAAGGCCGTTTAGGACAGAAGGAATGTTCCAATTAAAGAACACAGCAGGCCTGTAAATTCAGAGAAATCCCAGAGACAGGGAGAAGTTGCTTTTGCCACATTTGTGTGCTGTTACTTGGAGGCCAAGCCCAGTGGAAAACTGAGCTGTGTTTAGTACCAAGGCAGCAGCTGCCCTTCTGTGGGCAAAGCACTGAGAACTGGGTGAAGGAGCTAAGGGGGTTTAGAAAATTCAAGTGGGAAACAGAATCTGCCTTGAACAAAAAGAGCAGGAAGAAGACAGCTTGTAATCCCCAGAGAGGGCTGTGCAGGACAATCCGGTGGGCGTTCACTGTGGATGTGATACCACTATCTACAACCCCCATGTGTTTTCTTTCTCAGTAACGTTGCAATGGATGGATACAGAGCCTGATTCATGCTTTCCTGGCTTTGCCAAATGCCTGCTCAAATCCTGTAGCCATGCTCTGAATTAATCTGCTTACCCAAAGACATAGCTGGGAAAATGGTTGTCCTTGGAGATTCCAGCCCCCTTTGCCTGGAAAAGATAGAGCCATCAGCATCTGGAATGGTATTAGCAGGAGGCTTGACAGGCTCTGAAATGAGAAGAAACTGGGTCAGAATCACTCTGGTTACCCCTAAATATCCCCAGCAAATTAGCACCATTGAAAAGCAGGGCAGTAAGTTGGGAGCAAAGGCAATTTGGGGTGGTGTCAGGGGTGTTCCCAAGTTCAGGGCACCCAGCAGCCTGATGTGTGCAACACCTCTGCATCTCAGCAGCTGCAGCACCCTGAGTGCAGCCACAGGCAGCCCTGCCAGCCACGGCCGTCAGCCCAGGGCACCCAACTGGATCCTGCAGCTGCACAAAACGGGATGGCATCCACCAGCTCTCCAGGGGCTTTTCAGGGATCAGCTGGTATCATCGGAGTTATTTTATTTAGTATCTCCTTCTGGTTCCCTCATTGTGATTTATTTGAGCTTAGATATTCACCTAGATATTCTATTTTCTCACTAGATTCCCAGGCTCTGTGCCTTTTCTCTCTGCAGCCCCTGAAAATGTTTACTTTTTCCAGGAAAGCTTTCCGTTTCTCTCAGACTGACCTCAGTCTGTGCAGCGGAAATGTGCAAGAACATTTTCCTGTGACAAGACTAAAACTGAGAACTAAAGACTAAGAACTGGGCGTGCATACAAGCTTACATCCCCTCTGCATACTCTCCATTTTCTTAGTTCACAGGCAGACATCCTGAGTCACAGGCTATTTCATTCTGTTTAATAGTGCTAAATTGGTTTTTCATCCCCTCATTCATCTGCTTTTTAAGCTCATTGTGTTCTGGCATCATGTTCTGCAGCCATAATTTCTGATTCACGCACAGCGTGAAAAGTTGTTCCCTTTTGATTGTCATTAACTTTTTATCTGGGAATTTTTTTTACTGCCCTGAGTTCTATGTGAGAAATAACGAGGGCTCTTCACCATCTATGATTATACAGACTTGTAGAATACTGATTCTTCCTGTTTCATCAGAACCACTAAAGTTTTTCCAGGTTGGATGGGGAAGATGCCATCAAGGTGGTGTCAGAATGGATGGAAGTTTGGGTCTCACAGTACCCCTCCTTTCAAGGGCAAGAGAGCATCTTCCTTCATCCAGATGCTGATTTTCACCAAATTTGTCACAAGTTAATGTCTTTGAAACATACTTTTGATTGGAGCTGGCCAGCAGATTCAAACTTGGAGAATGATATTCAGAAGTTATCCAATTCCAAATATTGAAGCAGTAATCAATTTGGTGAGACTTTGCCTGATGGCACAGGCTGCACTAACACAGTTCAAGCTTCTGACACACTCAACAAGGTTTCTATGTGTTGCTTTTGAGAAGAAATAAAGGTCTAATGCAGTCAAGGAGAATGAATCAAATGGTTTCACAGAGCTGCAAAATGTAGTGCTGTCAACCCACCTCCCTGAGAAACCTTTCCTTTTCCAGCCCACGCTCTTGTGTGTGTTCTTACATCTTTTGTAGAGCCCTGAATCCTCCCCAAATGTGACAGTATTGTTCCAGTGGCCGTGGGAAGGGTGATGCTTACATTTCCTATGTTTCAATGGGAATAACAAACTTACTGCCTTAAATGACCACATCTCCTCCTCCTCCTCCTCAGCATGTTGTGCAAGGAGAGAAAATATAACCAGCAGCTGCTTCTCCATGTTTTCCTCAAATTTTAATGAGTTTCCTGTGAATGGGTATTTCATAAATCAAATGCTGAATAAATCTGCTTTTCTATCAAAATAATTTAAACGTAGGCATTGAAGTAGGTGGGATTGTGTTTGGATTTAATCATCAAGCCAAGACTGACTTGGCCCTTTATGCCAGCAGAGCACTGGAAGCCTTAACTCCAAATTCCACTTGACTCCTATGTTTGGAACTCAATAATTTAAATTTCTCAGCCATATTTTTGTTTGAGATGGATTTTTTTTTGCCATAGGACATATCAGTTCATATGCTAATTTTTTAATTACCAACACTTTATGGTTTAAGAAAGCTTCGCAATGATGATGCAAGGTTCTAGGGCTGATTTCCTCATAGCAAGTATTTATATTTACCAAGTGGTTTAGTTCCTTATTATGATTTCAGATTAAAATTTATTACTACTAACTAGGAATGATTTGCCTGATGAACCTTTCTTTTTTATCCATCAGTGAAAATACTTTTAAAAACTTAATTCAGACTGAAAAAAATTGAACTTTGTTTTCATGTGGTTTTATTGGTGGAGATTCAGTGGTTTATTGCCTTAGAGGAGTGTGAAGAGGTGTTAAGCAAACCAAGGATTTTGACAAGACAATGATAAAAACATGTTGAAAAGTGGACAGAAGTTTAGTTTCTTCAAATATTTGTATTTATAGATGATGTCAAACAAGTTGTAACAGGCTCACAAGCAAAAGAACTTTGGGGATTGCTGCTATAACTTAAAAAAATAAGAGTTTCTTTCAGAGAAACAGTGGATAGGTCTTCATGCCCTACAGAATTGGGATATAACACAAAAATAAAACAAAAAATAACACACAGAGGAAAATAACTCACCATTTTGTATCTGTCACTACATAACTTGTGCTACCTTATGTAAGCAGTCCGGGATTTTGGAGCACGAGGGCCAAATTTAGGTCCCATCCACACAAAGTTTGGCTGCAGTGCTGAAATCTGATCTGTGTGGGCATGACTTGTACCCTGCACAACACTCCCCTTGCTCCCGGGGCTGCTGCATAGGTGTGGGGGTCCTCCCACACGGATCACGTCCCTGGGGTTGGATCCTGCAGGATAAATGGATCAGGAGACAAGTGTTGTAACCAGGTCACCTCCCTGTGCTGTGGGCACGCTGTGGATTCATCTAGAAAGTCATTAATCACTCAAACACCAGACTAAGGCTCTTTAAGAAGTCCCCCATGTGCCTGTTTTGCCCTTCAGGCTTCCGAATATAATCTTTAGTGCTAAAAAGCAGCAAGGTACTGATAGCCAGTAAAGTGCAGAAAGAGGAAAAACTCAGAGATTAAACCCTCCGAAAGGTTTCAGTATATTTAGATATTGTGTAAATAAGGACTGCAAAAGAGACCCTGAAGAAGCTTGTACAGCTTTGAAGCAGAGTCAGCAATCCTATTAATTTTCATTCAGAAATGAAGAGTAAATGCAGTTTAGGAGAAGAAAACATTACGTGGGAACTAGGAAAAAAGGCTACTGAAAAAGGGAAGTTTATAATTTTGCTTGAAGGAGAAAACGTAAAGGAAAGGGAGCACATCATCTTAAAGGATACAAAAGTAAAACCTGATGTGCATTGCAGTTTACAGAAAACAAGGTTAAAAAAAAATAAAAAGAAGGTGGAAAGGCCAAACTAAGCTTACATAGCTTTCAACCTTCTTCCCTGATATTCCATGCTCCCTAGGAAACAGCAATAACCTGGCAACAGAAGCAGTAGCTTCTTTTATCTGGAGGCTTTGGTGTCCTTTGGGAAACACTCATCAAAATCCTGTGGGGACTGTTTGCAAGTGAATCAGGTCTAGAGTTTGGTTCAGACAAACAGAGCTGCATAACTAAAGGTACATCAAGAAACTCTTATGCTCAAAGGCAGCAGGAGAGAGAAATACGATCAGGTCTGAGGAAGAGCCAGGTTACCTAAAAATGCACCTAAAAATAGTGCAGAGAAATAGCAGCGTGGTTACAGGTTGAAGGATGAATCAAGACAGCAAGGTGGGAGGTTATGTGCCTGATGGGGTATCCATGGGAATGCCAAAGGCACTCATTTTAGGAGTGGGAAACATCAAGTGAGTGTGGTGGTGTGAGGTGACAGCCACACAGAGAGAAAGCAGGAGTGGTGGATACTGAAAGAAAGAAAGGTTTTAGAGGTTTTCCAACTCTTCTGCATCAGAGATGAACAAACAGCATAACGAAGCTACGAATTTCAAACACCCAAAGCAAAAGCTTAGTAACTAGGATTCTTTTATCAAATTACTTTTTATTGATATTGGCCAGAGTCAAGGGCACCAATAGGTCTGATCCTGCCAAGCAGCCTCACCTGGGCCTCACCCACACCCCCTCTGCTCGTTGGTGCAGGAGCTCCACTTAAGCTGAGGGCTGAGGTGTGGTCAGCTCTTCCTCGGTGTTGTAGCTGTGCTTCCAGCCCAGCCTTCTACTCCCGGAGGGACTCTGCTGCCAGCCCTGGCTGTGCTAGTCCAGGTACTGTGGGACTCTTGTCCCTCCTGTGCCACGGTGGCTCCTGGCATTGTCACGTTTGTGCTGTCTGGTGTTTGGCTGCAAGGGCACTATTGTTGGGTTTTGGTGTTTTCTAGTAATACTAATTTTTAATATACCCTTTCTTTATGCTCTGGCTAAAGCCAGTGTTGTTGGGAAATGTTACTGTGCTTGGAGTGAGCACTGGGAGTTTTTAAAGGCTTAATGCCCAGAGGAGGGGCAGAGGCCCTAGTGGTGAAATTGGCCCTATTTCTTGTGTTATGTTATTTTTACAACTGGCTGGAGCTTGAGGAAGTGCAGCCAACTGGTTCTCCTTAGGCCAATGTCACCTCCCTGGAATAAACAGCTGGAAGGGGAGGGAAATTCAGAACTGCATGCAGACTGTATTTTGTGGTAGTGTTTGCTAAAGCTCCCTTGCTAATTGGTGCATTTGAATTCTCTTTAATTTCTAATATTGATTACTGAGACTGCAAAGTATTAAATGTCTCATATTGTCATGAAATAATGAGATAGCTGAACTTGCCTAAGGAAAAACTGGCAAGATGTTATGACAACTAAATGAAATGTTAAAGATTGTATTGATAAAAAAAGGTTGTTGTTGCCAGTGCTGGAATCTGCAGGTGGCAAAGTGCAATCAGCACCAGAATAAGCTCTGGTGTCAAGGCCTGAGTGGCTTTCTAGTGTAATAAACTGCTATTGTAAATCTTTTTTTGTTTTAACTCATTTTGCTCTTCCCTGCTGCCAGGTGGCAGCAAATTACAAAAGATTTTCTGTATTCTGTTCTTTCTGTGGAATCTTCCTCTATCAAAACAAAATGGTGCTAATTCCACTTTAGCAAAATGTAAGAAATGCCTGTGAAAGGCAAGGGTTTGATTTAATGTGTTATATGTTAAAGGAAATGATGATAATTTGTCCATTGTGTTCCTGTTCCCTGTGAAACTGGAAGTTTTCTGATTCCACGTGAATGTTTTTGTTCTGTGCTGAAGTGAGTGGTTGTTTCTCCAGTTAAGTGGCGCGTCTTGAAAAGTAATTTCACTATTTTTTAGGACTTTATTTTGAACCTCCCTCTAGTCTTAAGATCTAAACCTGTGAGCACCTGAGGTTATGCTACATTACTGTAGGACACAAAGTTGTTTGGGGGAGGAAATTGCTGAATGTAGAGAGCAAATACAATTATTTTTTTGTTTTTTATTGTAAAGCTGCAGTTAACTTACCTTTTTCTTTTGGTGAGTGAGAGAAGGCAGAGTCCATCTTCTAAGGTGGTTACATGCTGTTTCTATTGTAAAATTCTGCCTGAAAACAGGTGGTTTTAAAAAAAAACAAGCAAAGAGGCTGAGGAGGAGAGTTAAACTGCAAGCAGACATAGAACAGTCCACAGAAAAACCTCTGTGGTGTGCTGTTGGAGACCCAATCTACTAAATAACCAATTTTTGACTTGTTTTTGTGTATGTGGCATATAGACAAACGAAATTAAATGATGACGCTTCTAGAAAGGTTTGCTAGTGAGAACGTAAGCACTAATAGGTACCACTGAAAGTTGGTTGCATGAGATGAGCTTTCTGTCTCCAGGGTCTGCTGCTCCAGCTGAGGAGTTTGGTGTTTGCTTCAGCACAGGGGAGAGAAATGGGCTATTAAACTTCTGGGTGAAGGTTTAAGTCATGTGGAGATCTGAAGTAAGTTAGTCACTCAGCCCCACCAGGGAGGGATGCTCAAAACAAATTTGTGGGGTTTTTTGCTGTATTTTAGTTTCCAACTACCTCATTTTCCACCTTGTAAGGCAAAATTACCTCAGTACAGCAATGTACGGAACATAGTTTGTTTTCAATGATTCCTGTGAATGCGTGGAAAAGGCTGATGCTGGTTACCTGTGCACTGGAGGTGGGAAGTCCAGGGGCGTGTATGTGTATATGTGGCAGTCCCGGAGGAGGAGACGGTCCCGTGCGAACACCGTTCTCTCAGCTTATTTCTGATGTAGAACAGAGCTGGGAATAACACCTTGGGAGGGCTCTGTGGGGCCGCGTCCCTCACGGCGGGAGCGTCTGGCTGCCCTTTAGACCGGGTGTTGTTCTCCCCTCACGGTGGGAGCGTTTTCCCGCCCTCGGGGTCGGGAGCGTTTCCCGCCCTCACGGCCGGGCGTTCTCCCCTCACAGGAAAAGCGATGCTTCCCCTCGCTGTCAGGTGCGTTCCCCCTCACAGAAGGAGCCATGTTTCCCCCCCCGCCGCTGTCGGATATTCTCCTCTCACTGTCAGATGTTCTCCCTTTCCCATCAGGGCTCGGTTCGGGGTGCCGTGGCCCGCCCCGTCCCCGCGTGAGGCGGCCGCTTACGCGGGAAGCTTGAGCCTCACGCGCTGCCGTCCCGGCGCCGCTGGCCCGCGGAGCACCGGCCGCCGCCGCAGCGGCTCTTCCTCGGCCACTGCCATGTCCGCCCTGGCCAAAGCCTCCGGCGCGCTCAAGTCGGTGGATTACGAAGTATTCGGGCGAGTGCAAGGTAATGGCGGGCTGAGGGGGGCTGCAGAGGGCGAGGGACGCCGCGCGGAGGTGGCGGCGGCACCGCGCGTGCGCGGGGCGGGAGCGGCCTGAGGGGGGAGGCGGGAGCGGCCCCAGCGAGACGGGGAAGTTTTCTTTTAAAAACAAAGCCAACCAAACAAAAACAGCAACAACAACAGCAAAACCACCAAAACCCTCAAACAAAACGTTGTAAATATCCCTCCGCCTCAAGGCTCGGCTCCCCAGGGAGCACGAGCTGCTCTGTCCTGAGCAGTTCCCATTCCCCGCTTTTGCACTCGGAGCTTGTCAGCGCGGATATCTGGGAATGCCCCCTCCTTCTTCCCCATTCTCATTCGTCAGCGTCTTCATTAGCAGTAAATACGTTAATGACAATAAGCGTTTGCCGGAGGGAAGGCTCTCACCCAAATTCTGTTCAGTTTGCCTGCTGTTAATTTCGGGACCTTTCTGAAGTTTCCGTAGTAAAGCAGCACGAATGACTTTATGCATGTTACTGCCCCTTTTTATTAACTGAAGTTCCTACAAGTGATATGCTTGCACGTGGCTTTAATATCTTTTTTTTCTTTTCTTTTCTAGGTGTTTGTTTCAGGATGGTAAGGCAATGCTGGATTTACCAGCTATATTTTATAGGATAATATTTCCAGTGCTAAAAATATAGCAGCGGGTCTGTAGAGTGTAAATATATCCAACCTGAACTGTGAGTGCTTGGTTAGATGGTTAAGTACTGCGAGTAAATTTAAAAGGAGAAATATGGTTTAATATCAAAATGGATTTTTAAAAGCTTACTAATGTATTGTTTGTGTAATATCTAAAGATTGTGGTTTGGATTACTTGTGGTATAACAGCCACAAGAATGTTGTAAACCCTTAATCTTTAGAAAGGTTAAATCTGAAGTTCTTGATCTTGGCTCCTGAAACAAGGTATTTCAGTTTAATTTTTCCAATGGTAATTTAGATACCTGTATTTAAGGAAGCTTACTGTGGAAAAATGTGCTTGCAAGTAGGCAGGTGACTGAATGTGCAGCAGGTGGTCTTGAATTTCACAGAAACCCAGGAAACAAGAGGACACATCTAAAACAAGAACAGGTTTTGGTCTGAAATAGTGGACCATGCTTTTAATATTAAACCTAGAAGTTTGTGTGTAGTTTGTGTTGTGAAATAGTGCCAAATGGAAATGAGTAGAGGATTACAGTAGAGTATGCCTTTGCTGTGCCTTGTTTTGAGCTGACCTGAAGCCCTGTGAACACCACACTAGTGCCAGTCCTGAGGAGCAGATTTGCATTTTCATACTTCTGGGCAAATTAGTAGGGAGAAGCTGTTCTTAGTCATCTTGGAAGACACTCTTCATACTTAGTAACACTTTTTCTTTGGCTAAATCTCCCCAAAACATGTTTTGTCTTTTGGAACGGAGTTGTAAAGACCTGAAGTTTGGCTCTTGATATTAAAATAACTGTCTGAAAAGGCTGATAATGCAGTGTGTGTGTTTGGGGACACATATTCTAAAATGCTTGGTGGCTCTTTCTCACCAAAACATTGAAAATTCTGAGAATTTTCTGTTAGAACCACCAGGTTGTTGATGTTCTGTAATCCAAGATAAAAACCATGGGCCATGTTAATTTAATACCTTTTTAATAGATGTGCAAGAAGCAAAACAGGAGGTACTTTCAATGCAAATAAATTTATTAATGAAATTATGGCTAAAAATGTTTTTATTGTCCTACATTGAACAAAAATTTAATGTATTTCTGCAAGACAGGCTTTTTGTTCCCTGCCATTTCAGCATTCAGAGACAAATTATGCTTGTATTTCATATGTACATGAAAGACAGAAAATGAACATTAGAAAGAAAAAAAAATAGCCTCAAAAATAGACTATTTGGAAGTTGTGGATTGTCACAAATGAGTGGCTGAGTAACCATAACTTTTTGGTAATGCAAAAACATGCTGTTTTTATAGTAATTAGATTATGACCTTTGCTGCTATTTGTGAGTAGAAATGCACCACCTGGGGATAGGATTTAAAGGGTGAAAGTCAGGGGGAAAGGATTTACTGGAGGAAGGGAACTAGGAAGTTTGTACATGTGTCAAATTTAATGAGTTTAAAAACTGTGGTGGTTGAAGAGTCAAGTGAGCAGTGATAGGATCTATAGAAAAGAATAAAATCCCACACAAGGGAATGGTGTGGGATTAGTGGAGTCCTTTGTGATCAAAATCTTGTTCTTTTTGGAAAATTGCCTGTGCCTGCTGGAGCTGCAGAGCTGACAGGAATATCTGAATGCTGAGTATGAGCATCACCTGTGGATTTTTATTTTTTTAAGTGCAGGTCTTGCTCTGAAAAGGCAAGCAGGGGCTGAAGTGTTCTGTGTGTGGGGTCTGTGCTGGCACTGATTGTCCTCTCTCTCATTGTTTCCCAAATCAGTACACAGAAGAGGAAGCTAGGAAATTAGGAGTGGTTGGCTGGGTGAAAAACACCAGCCAGGGAACCGTGACAGGCCAAGTTCAGGGCCCAGAAGATAAAGTAAATGCAATGTAAGTATTTCTGTGGCTTTTTTTTTTTTTTTTTTACTCTTATTAAAGTCATTTACAGGAGAGTTTTTAATACAAACAAGATTCACCTGTCAGCGTAAAAGTGTTTTCAGTCAGCTTTGGAGGTAAGGAGGTGCATTCTTTAAGCTTGAAAAATGCTGTGAGTTTTCATTTCTAGTGTCACACTGTTTGCTCATATATTTTCATAACCTCCTCATTTCTTGTGAAATTAAGAAAAAGCCTTTATTCCTGTGACTGAAGATCTCTTTTTTTTAATTTATCACAACTTCTCTTGTTAAGAAACAAACTGAAGAACTTCTTGAAATGCTTCCTCAGCCTGTGCTTAAAACAATTTAAAGGAAATGGGATTTAAATGATATTTTTTTCCTTGATTAAAAAAAACCCAACCCTGATACATAAATAAACATTTTGGCCAGTAGGCTCTGCCATCTGGAAATGGATTTTGAAGTATTTTGGTGTCTTTTAAAGAGTGGGTAATAATTTTCTTTATGAAATTGCCAATTTCCAGGAGCTTAAAGCTATCACTGGGGAAATGATGCCTGGAAAAAGACAAAGCCCAGTTCAGTTGCTTCCAACTATGATTTTTTGCAAGTGTATACAGGGATATTGTTGGGAGTTTTAAAAGAAGTCCTTCAAGGGTTTGTTCTCTCAACAAAGAATGAGTGAGGGCAAAACTTTCCTTTTCCAGATGGGCAATTATTAGTGCACATTGTGCCAACACTTCCTCATACCGGAATTGCTTCAAAACTGAACTTGGATAAAGAGAAGTTGGATTTCTGCACAGAAAAGTGTTGCACATTCCAGTAAAGAGATTTTGATGTGACTTCTATACAATTTTCTTTGGTTTTATGCTTAACAAGAGGTTGCTCATCTTGGGCTGCAAAACATTTACAAAGCCAGAGAAATACCAGGTTGTTTTCCTAAATCAAGTTTATACTTATTTTCTGAAATAACTTTAAGTTGATTTCTAAATGTTTTGTAAATTTATGTCTTGGTATCACATTTCTATTTAACTTGGAACACAAAATTAACCACGTGAGTAATCAGGTTTTGTTTTCTATTTATTGTCCTACTTTTTCTTTTAAAAGCACACATCCAGAGGAAATAAAAAGTTGTTTTCAGGTGCTGCTTCTTTATTTCACGTTGGGAATCAGCGTGTTCCACTGATGTGGGAATAAAGTACCAATGCTGAAGTCAAAGTGCAATTTTGTAGGATGGATTATTAAATTTGGGGTCCTAGAGTAAAATTTTGAAGTACACAGACTTTTCCTTGCTCCCTCTTTGCACTCCAACTTATGAAAAAGGTGGTGAGTTTATTTTTGGCATTAACTTGGTGAACTTGCATGTGAAAAGGGAGCTCTTTTTGTTAAACCTACCTTGAAAGGCCCTTATTTCTCTCTGCTGGTACCTGTTAAGAACAGATCAAAATGGGTTTGAGTTTCTTGAAGTTGTTTTCAGCATTTTTTATAATGTTCTGCCATGATTCCTATGAATTCATAATACTGTGTTCTCAGATTTAAAGGTTGTTCAAAATGCTGTATAAAGAAGAAATCCAACAAAATGAGGTTTCCTTCTGCTATGGGAAATTGACATAAACCAATAACCCTAAATACACATTGTATTCCAACTGTGCTAAATCATCAGGAAATTCCATCACCAACTCTTTATGCAGATTCTTGTCTGTGTTTGTTAGATATTTAGAACTTAAAGGTACTGTGATGACATTTGTTCAAAATGTGGAGATCCTGCCTGTTCAAGGAAATGGAACACTTTGCAGAGAAATAAGTGCATGAATCAATATTGTAAGATACTTCCAGGAAAATTTTTAGTGATGTTTGTTACCTTGTAGAAATCTTTCTGGAACAGCTTGTGCAGTCTCATAGACCAATATTTTCACATTAGCTCCAGCTTTTAAATTAAACATTAAGCACAGAACAGCCTGATTTTTCAAGGGTGCAGCACTTGGACTCTTAAAAATCACATGTTAATGGTAATAACATTTATCAGTTGTTTTACTGGTTCTAGGTTTTTAATGTTAGTGGTTTTTAAGGGGAAGTAATACGAGTGTTTTGGTCTATCCTAAATGTTATTTATCTTTTAATGATGCTAAGTAGAATCAAGAACATGGACTAAAAAGAGTAGGGATACCATTAGAAAGTACAGTCCTAGAACAGGTAAATAGATAAAGCAGTATAGGAGGGAGAAGGAGGAATAAGAGTTTGAGAGGAGGATAAAGATAGGGAAAGTGTAAAAAATGTGGGAAAAAGCCCATGAGGCTCTCCAGTGTTGCCAGAAGAATGGAGTGAATGACAAAGTGTGCCTTTGTTCTGGAGCAGGAATGCAGCAGCCCTCTAACCCAGCAGCTCCCCTCTTTCTGCCCCTTTTAATTCTATTTTTGTATCACTAATGATGGTGTGAGGCACAGCCACAGAGTATCCAGTGCAGACTCAAGGAACAATGCCTCTATATAATTTACTTTTCGATGCAGGCTGCAAGGTAAGATGTAACCTGGGAGGAACCAGAGGACAAGCAGACATAAAGTGTGGTTATGATGAATTACTTTGAAAGGTGCTGTGCACAAGAGTTTGCTCTGGAGAAAACACCGTAGCAGGGGCCTCCTGGCTCTGCAGAAATCAATGTTAAATTTTAAATAAGTGTGAACAACTGGGCCCTGAAAAGTGCTGCACATACAGGAAGTTTGTATTCCTGAGTGGACCATTCCCTTTTGGTGTTGAACATGGGTATGAATTTTTTTGGAAGTGGTGCTGGCAGGGTGGTTCCTTGATGGGCATTCTGTGGTGGGAAAATCTTGATCCCACTGAAAACTGGCAAAATGTACCAACCTCCCCAAGCCCTGGATTGCAGTGGGAATGTCACTGAGCTGCAGGAAGCCTGAGGTAGGGATGAGCACATTGGGATTTTGGATATTTTCATTTCACTTTTGTCTTCAGTTTGCTTTTAAAGACAAACTTAAGATTCTCAGAGATCAATTGACTCTTACATAAAGCGTTTTAAAGCTAATTTTTAAATTGGGAGGTTTGGGAGAATGTTTTAGGGGGTATCTTTTCAAGAAGTCTTGAGAACCTTTTACCTGTCAGCTTGCTTTGATATCCCTTGGTTTTTAACTCTAGATGGAGCTGTTAGTTCTGAAGATCCTCAACCATCCTTGCTCTGTTTGCAAGGATCTATTTTTAGACTGTTATGATAGAATCCATCTTTTTCCTCACACATTTTTCCGTGCTGTGTTTTAGAGCCCTGTTCCCTTTGCTGCTGCACACAGATCACACGCATTATCCTGAGATACAGAGAGCTCATTTCCAGAGTTTTACCTCTCCAGTCACAAGAGAGGCAGAGTTGCACCATTTCTGTAGCATAATAAATAAGGTTTTGTGCTAAACTAGAGGTGTTTTTTTGCCAGCCCAGGTATGGGCTGATGATAAAAAAATGGTGTAGAGGAGGGTAGTCCTTTGTTTTATTTTATTATTTTTTAGGAATACAGCACAGAGATTTTCATTCTGGTATCTTGTGCTTTTTTTTTTTCCCACTTTATCTGTTAAATAAGGTTAAAGCCTGTGTTGTCATGGTGGTTGTTCCCATAGCAACTGGCACTGACAGGCTGCAACTTCTTGCCTAGGAGAATTTTTTTGAACTTTGATGACATATTGCTTAGTTATCCATTAAAAGAAGAAGATAAGAGTCTTTGTAGAGTGCCAAATGCAGGGTGGATTCCAAAAATCCAAGGTTTCAAATGAGGCTGACACTTGGAAATGTAAAATCTTAGGATGGTTTTTAGACACAAGTGTATAACAGCACAGGGAGTGTTCTTCCTGTCTCTGGAGAAAGGCAGGATTCTAAATATAGATGGCTTGTCTTGGAAATTGGTTTTAATTAGGAAATACATTCTAATTGCATTTGAATGTTGTAATTTTTATTATCAATGTCAGTTAAGAGGAATTAATATTAATTAAGATTTAACTGGCACAAGGCTTCAATTACTTCAGTGTGTAAATGCATAGAAAAATCTAGATTTTTACCAGAAAAAAAAAGGGCAAGGAAACCGTATTAGTTAACATCATATTTGTCATTGCCTGTTTCATTAGTCAGGTGTATCCAAGGTCCTTGTCTGTACCAACTGCCATTGAATATTTCTTTCTCAATATAATTTTTTAATTCTTTGCAGAGAATAGCCCTTAAATGGAATTAAATGCTAGTAAAAAATACCCGTGGAAAAAAAACTGTAGAGCTTAATACCCAATTGGTGTTTAGTTATAAAACTAACATATTTTAGTCAGTTTTGAGATTTTTCTCCATTTTAAAAGAACACCTTAAATTTTAATATTTTTAAAAATTTTCTGCTTACCTAAGTGTAGCTTAGGAGAAGAATCCCTACCATGGATTTGCATGTGAAGCAGTGAGGCAGAGATGTGCCACAGTAGGATGGCTGAAATATTTCTGGGATGTGCTGTTCTTGGGAAGCTGACAGTGACAGATTTTGAAGAAACGGGTAGAGGGAAATGAAAATCACATTCTTCAGTATTTCTTTGTAGCTTTGTTAAAGTGCAAACTGGTGAAAGGTGTTAAATATGTTCTCATTTATGACGGTAATGAAGCACAGTTTTTACATTAATCACTGCTGGAGGTGATTTACAGTGTTTCAGTGAGTCAGTAGCAGTCAGATGGCAGGAAAATCTGATGGGAATTTTATAATTCAACTATAACAAGATTAGGTTTTTCAGGTTGGGTGATTTTTTTTTGTTTAAAGGTAAAACTAATGTATACTGGAAAATTAAGTTAAACTCTAACCTTTGTGGGTAATGGTAAATGTGACTATTTCCCTTCATTCTGAATGTTTAGGTATTAATTTCTTATCTATAATTATTTGTTTATTGCTTAAAATTGACAGTCTAAATTGTCAATTATCTTTGTTACTGGTCCTGTAAATTAATTTTATTGAAGTGTTACTGATAATGGCCTGAGGAAGAATGGGATTAAACCTTGTTCTTTGGGGTTTTTAGCAGTTTAAAATGAGGTAAGTGTGAACTAATTAGTTTGTAACAACTGTACTCTGCTGAAAGGCCAAGGAATGGGTCAGGTAAGTCAGAATATGGAGGGTTTTGTTGCTGACCCATGAGTATAAAATGAGTATAAAATGAGTAAGCTGTTACTTAGCTGCAGGAGAGCTGCATGTGTTTCCAGCACAAAACCAGAGGCCCAGTGGCTCATCCATGTCCTGCCCCAGTCCCGGGGGAATTCCTGTGTCCCTTTGGGGCCCAGGGAAAGGCCCACAGGGCTGGAGGGCAGAGGTGTCCCTGCACTGGAGGTCACCCACCCAGCAGGGGCAGCCAGAAATAGCAGTGCCCTCCTGGCACAGCTCCTGTGCTCTGCCCTGCTGGACTCTGCCTGTTCTCTGCACTGCCAGAACCACAAAAGCTTTTAGCCATGCTTAGGGCTTTCTGCATATTGAATAGTGCAAAAAAAAAAAATGTTTTCCACACCCCTCTTGCTTCTGCTGAAATGTAAAAATAGCAGCCTTGCATGACCTTGCAGATTCTTTTTCTTTTATCTTGTAGTTTTTGCAGGAGCTCTGTGGAATTGTAATTCTTTATCAGCTATCTGCTTCCATTTGTAATCACTGAAGTGTTCATAGTAATACATTTTGATTAAAATATAGTTTGTTCTAATTTAACAAATGGTGCTCAACATAGGCTTATAATACAAATAATCATTTAGGATTTACTAAAAACTGTCTTAGAGTTCTGGATTGTTTCAAGGAGTACAGGCTGAGCAGGTTACTCTGATTTGAGAAAAAAACAGAAACTCCTATTAACCACCACATGTCCTCATTGACACTTAAGTTTACTGAGTTAAGGTAGGGTTTAATTTTCACAACTCATCTTAAAATACATGTTGTTGTAATTAATCTCATACCATGAACAAAAGCTGAGGTACTGGAGGGAGGGGACCACCTTTCAACAGTTTGATATTTGATGCTTGAATTGATTCTGTGAGGAATAATTTGTCCTTCCAGCTCCTTCTGAAGCTGCCAGAAATTGTGTTTGCTGTACTGAAAACCATGAGACTCCTTTTGTTCATTTAAATGTGAAGGTGTTCCATACTTCGGATCTAAAATGGGGATAAAAAGAGGTTTCTACAGGTCTGTCTTGCATTCCTGATCGCATTGTTTATAAAGCATTTATCAGGTATTATTCCTGCATGGAAACAGGTCTGAATTTCTGGAATTTTGGCTCTGGAATAACCAGTGTCAGTGTATGCAGTGTCTTGGAAAGCTCAGTACGTGACCTTGGGCAAAATATTTTACTTTGTTCCTGTCTCTGGTGGATGTTGCATTAATGCTTCCAAGTCCTTTAGCAGTGTTAGTAACCAAGGCTGAATTTGCTGTGGAATTCCAGGCTTTTATTGGCTTAAGTGATGGGTATCTGTGGCAACCCTCAATTCCCAAATCCCAGCTGTGCAGTTAAAAGCAGGAAGGATTGCAAGGTTGTATTGGATTGTACTGTAAACACAGGCAGGTTGAGCTGTTGTTTGAACACTCAATTTAGGCATTTTATTGCATAATTAGGAGTGACGTGCCTTTCATCCACACTGGGGAGTCAAACTTGTTTTGGCTCTAAATTAATCTTAACTAAACCACAATAACTGTTCTGCAGCAGCTCTGTGCAGGGTTGGTGGAGCTTTGCGGGAGACTGATTCCAAAATAGAAATTCCAATGTAATGCACAATTTCTGTTGGGAGCTTTTTGTTCACTTGAGCATTTCTGCATTCTTTAGAGCTGATATTATTTGGACCACATGTAATGCTTTGATATTTCCAGAGTGGAGGTGTTCTGTTGTTGCTGATACAGTTGGATGTGGTGCAGTTCAGTGCCATTATTTTGGCTTTTTGTGCTGAAGAAAGGGTTTTACATTTCCTTAGTGCTCCACCACACCACTTATAGAGACCCTAATGAGTAAAATTCAGTTTAAACCAGGATTATTTGTAATGCAGTTTATCAGGGTGGGTAACTGCACACAGTCAAAAACAGATCTTTGCCAACAAATGAGTAATTATCAGTAAAAGCATGTATTTAGTGTAGGTTTCCTTGAAACCTATGCTGCATGTGATGCTTCAAACACATTCTGAAAATAAAAAACAACTCATGTGACTCTTAAAGAACAGCTTCAGAACTGAAAATTTTTTGCTTTACTTTTGTGTGTGCAGATATTTGAAAATTCCTAAGCAGGGAATGTTATAAGCATTTTTCTTTCTTAGGAGGGATGAAGCGTGTTATTCTGGGTCTGGAGATTTGTGTTTGTAATCCACAGGAGAAAGCAACATTAAAATATTAAAGTTGCATAATGTGAGGATGAGAAGACCTCTGTGAGGATGCTGCTGCTGTCCCCAAAAGGGTGTCACAACTGGGCAAACATTCAGGTGAAGCTGGCAGCAGCTCCTGGTGGGAAGTTGGGAGGGAATGCTTTCCAGGTGTATTACATCACGTGTGTAGCACAGCAAGAGCTCTCCCATGGAATGCCAGAGTTATCCCAAATGGACAATGTTTGGCAGACTTCATCATGAACCCTGTGCTGAGGGGATGGATTGAGTTGGGAATTTCCTGGTGTAATCGTGCACAAATCATGAATCTTGCTGCTGCTGATCGTGTCGGTGGTGTGGTGGTGAGAAGCATTCTCCGTAGGAGTTCAGCACTTCATTAGCCAGGTGAATGCAGGAATTTAAACAAAAATTCTATTCCTTGTGCCACGCACAGGTAGCCAGGAAGGGAGAGGAAGCTGCTTCCAGCTTTTATGGGAAAAGAACTCGGAAGCCTTTTGATGTTGCTGAGTTACCTGTTTGTTGTATTCCCCAAATTACTGTAGTGCTGATGTGGTTCACTGGCAGGCCGTGTGCAGTTTAATTACCATATTTTTATCAAAAATGAGTATGTTTCACACGTGTGTACTTAGGATACACCCTTTGCCAACAGCAGAAAAATCAGAATTGCTTTGGTTCCTGCTCTTCCCTCAGTCACTATTAGAGCTTTGCAGCAGTAGAAAAAAAAAATGTAACTCTGGGTAACGGCATTATATAGCTCAATTTTAACTTGTTTTCCTATCTCATCCCTCCTCTCACTCTCCAGGGAAATACAATGTTTATTTGCTTAACTGATACCCTGAGATGTTTCCCTTGAAGTATGCTGGATGTTACCAACTCTCCTGCAGAGTTAATGCCACTTCTTGTATCTTTGTCTTTATGTGCCCCTCTGAAGGGGGATCCCGAAGTCTCTTTGGAGAGAAACCCCTGGGTTTGGTCTGACATCCTTCTGCTCTCCAGCTGGTTTACTACAGTCACTGTGTGTGACTGGATTAGAAGCTTTCTTTTCAAAGCTGGTTTTCTTGGAGATGTTTTTTCCGTGGCTGGGGTGAAAGAACTGGCTGGGCTCATCTCTGATGAATACTCTGCTTGTGTACCTCAAATGCTTTCCTCTGGTGTTCACATTTGTGCTCTGCTCTTGTGTTGCTGGGGGCTCTTCCTGCTGCTAAAGGAACAATGGAGTCTGGAAAGTATTCAGAACTTAATGGGGGAAAAAAAGGGCAGAGTTTTTAACTTAGGAAAAAAAAAATCAGGCAAGATATTTAATTAATGCTCAGTTTAAAATTGGGCAGTTGATACTAAGTTTGGGCAAAGTTTCCTTGAACTCCCAGTGAACATTCTGGTGGGATGGGACCCTGGGCAAGTAGTTTGCCTTCCCTTTTTGACACTCTAGAGCTGTAGCATTTTAATACATGCTAGAAAACAAACCATCTGAGAAATGCCAATCTACTCCAGTTTGCAAATCTCCCAGTAATTATTTAGTGAGGTTTCATTCATCATACTTTTGGATCTGAGCAGGTTTGGTGTATCTCATAGGAGCTCACCTGAAATCCTGTTACACTCTACAAGTGCTGATCCTGAGCCTCTGGCCCTGCTCACTGAATGATATAAACCCTTCCTTGAAATTAGATTTTAAGGTCAGTGCTGGAAAATTTTCAGTCAGCACAACTCTACCTCACTGTTGGTCTGGGTAGGGTTAAATTAATCTTTAATTTTAGATGGCTGGTGTTTTGCCAGGGAGATTTTCAAGAGGTTTGGGTGGGTATTCCAGAAGGGGTGGAGAAAAGCAGCTAGCTGCTGCCCATCTGAGATGCTTCTGACCTGCCCTGCTTTTCCAAAATCTGGATCCAGGAGCTGGAGCCTGGAAACTGAAGTCTTCCTTGTTAGCCAGGGGGTTGCAGGGCTCTACTTTGTTGGAGTGCAGACTCCAATAGGCTGCAAATTCATCTCCTTTTGACATGAATCTGTCCAACCTCCAGTGAATCCCACAGTCTTCCAGGGAATAACACCTGTAACCTATCCATGGTTGGGAGTACATGCACAGATGGAATTGTGCTGCTGCAGTTTTCTATGGCCTGTGCTGCTCCCTCTTGGCTGGAAAACTGAGCAGTGTCACTGCGCCCCAGCGATGGGAAAACACCTTTGCTGTGCACCACAAGCATCACCCCTGCTGTCTACTTGTGTTTTAAAAAGCCCTGGCCAAGATGTGGGCAAGATTTAATGGATTTCTGCATTTTCCAGACTTCTGTCTTGTCCAGCTCACAGAACAATTTTGTGTCAAACTCAGCTGTCAGGACCTGCTGTTTCCCAGCTTGGGGGAGTTGATGATCTTACTGCAGTCTGTGATGTCCTAAATCCATCAGTAGCAATGCAGGACAGCTTCAAAAACCGGAGAGTTCATATTTGCTCTTTGCTGTTGTGATGGAGCTGAAATTGAGACCCATGAAGGGATTACCTGAATTTGGAATGAGGGCTCAGGCAAAATTTGGTAAACGCTTGTAAAAAAAATTCCTAGGACAAATGTGAATTAAAACTGACAATAATTGTGTTGAGTAGCTACCTATGGATTATTCGCATGCTGGCCGTGGAGGAACTGGGGCACAGAGCAGACTCAGTACAGTTTCTTGTGGCAAATTCGTGATGGGGCTGAGGGGGTGTGGGGGTGCTGATATCCGGTCCTGTGCTAAGCCTTGGAACAGTTTCTCCCTGTCAGTTGTTGGGACTCTGTGCAGTGGTTAACTAATGTCAGATGCTCAGAATCTGAAGGGATATTACGCTCTTGCCTAGTTTCCAGTAACTGCTTTTGCACTGCTTCAAACTCTATAAATGCATTGTTGTGTCAGCTGATTTCTCTGACCCAGCTGGAGCTGTTGGTTCCTGCCAGGCCCAGAAGAAATCCATCTTTCTGATCTCAAAATACCCCCATCTTCAACAGTACAGAGGGAAAAATGATATGCTGAAGTCAGTCAGGGCCTCATTCTGCTTTGTCAACCTCCGATTCCTACTACCAAAGAATACTGAGAGTAAAATTTTGCTCTCTACAGATAGTAAAATTAAGGAAATGAGATGGAGAATGAGAAAATACTAATTTGCAGATGGAAGGAGAGCACAGAGAGGAGCTGATGGCTCGATTGCACAGGAATTCTGGTGCTGACTCTGGATTCAAGTTGTTCCCTGTTCGCTTCACCACTCTACTCTTTGCTCTTCTGGTCCTGTAGTTTAAAACAAAACAAATCTGTTCAACTTTCCTTGTTAGTAGCTGTAAAACACAAACATGCCCTTTGTAGTTCTCACACAACAGAAGTGAAGCAATTGTGTATGCCAGCTGGCTTTTTTTTTTTGTTAAGTGTTAGCATTAGTAATAATTAATTGGCTAATTACATAGGAATTTTCTTTCTGGCTCATGTCCATATGGGTAGTATAGGCAGAAAATTCAGTATGGAGTGGAACATATGAGCAATTAATTGTTTCAGTGAGTACTTGTAAACAAGGTCAGCTCAGCAGGCATCCAGGAAAGCTCTTCTGAAATGTGATGCTGTCTTCATTACCCTTCTAAAGGGGTTTGCTGTAGGACCAGCCCAGCAGGATTTCTCTGCCATGCTGTCTGAGTATATGCAGCACATTTCTGAGGGCTTGTAGACCCACAGATGAACATTAAGAAAAACCCCCAGACCTGCAGGATTAGAGTTGTATATTATTCTCATCTTTGAAAGCTGCCCTTTTGCCTGAGTTTAGTCACAATTATTTAGTGAATTTAGGTTAACAAAACTCTATTCAGCTTGGTTTACTATTTTAGCTAATATCAAATGGGATGTTTCTGGTTGGGAATAACAGGCTGACAACCTCAGTATTTACTGAGCCACACGTTCTGAGAAATGCTAAATATTTTGCTTGATGTTGTTCAATAGAATGAAAAATCTTCTGGAGTTTTGTAGCTATGCCTGTTGGAGACCTGGGAATTACCAAGTCTGGAGAACATGGGACTCAGGCATGAAGCAGCGTGGTGGTGGCAGGCAGAGGTGCCTGGGAGTTAAAATATCACTGTGCCATGTGGGATTGATGTGGGAAGGTGATGTTGGAGCTCTGGGATGGTGCTGGGACCTGTGCTAGAAATCCTTCCCTCTGGAGGCCTGCCCGATGCCTTTGCCCTAAGGAAAACACTGTTATTAGCTCTCCTCTTCCTAATTATCCTCCCAAATGGAGATAAGAAATGAACTTAATGGCTTTAGCTGGAGTCCTGCATGGAAACTTGTCTTCTCCCAAGGGGATCAAATCACTGGGAACATGACTCCTATAGAAAGGCCTAAAAGAGGTCTGTGTTACCATGGGGTTTGAAAATAGAACTTCCTAAAATGCTCTAAGTGTTTTTCCAGCTGATGTGGCTTTCCAGAGGGATGACCTTCACCTTGAGAGGGATGGCTGAGTGCAGAGCCCAGGTGTCTTCAGTGGGATTGTGCCTGTGCATGTCTCCCTGACTGCATCATGGCACTTATTATGGGAAACACTTCCCTCGCTCCTCTGGCCTGTTTAAATCCCAGCATGTGCTTTGGGGTGTGGGGGACTGGACAGAAATAGAACACGCTTTGTTCTTGGCCAGGTGATCTGTGCTGCCTAACCCAGGGTTTTCAGGGAACAGCAGGAGTGGACATGCCACAGCACTGAGGCAGGGACTGTGCAGTCCCTGGGGATGTGTGGGGCAGTGTCCAGGGCAGCCAAGTGTTTGTTTGCAGGGTGGTTTCCCTGGCAGGCAGTTGCTTATTGTTGCTGTTGGAGAAATCCTCAGAGGACAAAGTGGGAAAGGACAGACAGTTTATAGCTGTTTCATTTATGTGTTGCTGTCCATGAAGTTATACCTGGTATGTGACGAGTGTTAGTTTTAAACAGCTGTCTTTAGGTCGGAGTAAGTTCTCTGATGTGCACCTCTCAAAATACAATCCAGGGTGGGCACGTTGAGCTGGCCACAGGATTAGGCAAATCCTCGATGGAAGTTGTTGGTGAAGGGGACACAGACAGAGGTGCCCCGGGCTGCCCAGGGGTGGGACACAGAGTCCTTTTCCAGGGAGTGTTGATGCCACTTGTTTGGGGCACTGTGGTTGGTAACCCTGTTCCCAACCTGCCTCCCTGTTCTCAGAGGGGATCAGCAGGGGAATGTGCCAGTGGCTTTTGGAATTCATCTCAAGGTCACATCCAAACACAGGAGGACAAACTGGACGGGCTGTGTGGCATGGCCCCCACTCTAGGCGGGAGTAGTGTATCCTCTGCATGGCTTTTATACAGTGATCCTGGGATTTGCTGAAGAGGAAGGAATAAGGTGAAATACTCTAAATGCTGGCAAAATAGAAAGTATTATTTCTGGTTCTGTAACCAGCTCATAAAGCAGAAAATAAGATGGGCAGGAGAACCAGGTAGTTCTATTTTTGTCTGTGATTCTGTCCCTCTGCAATAGAGGGAAGAGCAGCTGTTCTGAGGCCAGCAGACACTGAAATCCAGGAGCACTTTTATGTCCTGGCTCTCCTCCAGCTTGACAGGAAGCAAGATCCTCTGTGGCAATTTAAGTTGAAGTTTTGGTTATTTCATACCACTGTAGTGTGGCAGAGTGACTGGATGACAAAGAAATTCTGCCTTGATGAAATTCAAGATGTCTAGTGATAAATGAAAAATAAAGGGCCTCATGAAGGGTTTTTTCAAAGCATATGGGCCTTGATGGAAAGATCTCTTTTTAAAAGAAATGTTAGAAATTAAATTCCTTTGGGAGAAAGGTTTATAACTTAAGACATTATGCCAAGAGGGCTGTTCTTCTAGCAAATAACTTTTGGTGTGCTTTAGTTGCTGAATAAAAAAAAAAAAGTCTAGAAAGGGAGGTTACTTTTAATTATAGAGAACAGGTTTTTAAAAGCCTATTTTTGGGCACACTGATAATATTTAATTCACTAATGACTCAGTGATAGCATCCTGATTGACTGCATTGCTAATGAAAGATTTTTGTGGCAATACTTGATGTTTTTTCCTAAGGCCCCAGTGCTTGGTACAAAACTATAGGAATAGAAATTCTGTTTTAAATAAAGGTTTGTAGCCTTCCATGTTGCACTGCTGAGATAATGCCAAACCCTCAAGGCAAGCAAACCTCTGAATTTTGGTTTAATGATCTCAGATTTCAGCTGGTCTCATGATTTTTTGGCACTTGATTAATAAATCTGAACATGTGGGATTTTTACTAATCCTTAGTGAAAAGGAGATAGTAAGGGTATTATGAATAATTTCCAGTATTTCTTACTCTGTTCAGGTTCATTGCACACTTTGCTCTGGTGTCTGGTTCTCCTAATTAAAAAAAGATGGCAAAAATAAAGAAAATGTGTTCAAGTAATGCCATGATATATTTAAGTCTTATTTTTTTATCAGTCCCAATGTGGTACTAATGACAAAGGAAAAGCAGATCCTGAATCAGTGATGGATAATCTCCTGCAGTCTGTCTTTGGACTGTGGAGGTTTTGTATTTTAGGATGTAGGGATGGAGAATGTAGTTCAATTAAAATGTCTTTAATTTGTGGGTTTGGTGTGTTCCTGTAGTTGTGTGAGATGAGACACAAAGTGGTTTTGGTAGGAATAAACTGGAGAAGGAGCGTGAGCAATTAATGTGTGTAGGTTATGGTGGAGTGAATGAAACCTAAGGAAACTTTAATCCCTGGATCTGTCAGACACTCAAGGAAAATAAAACAAGCCTTTTGTTCCAAAACTGTGTAACTTTCCCTTTTTTCCAGGTATTCCTTGGGGACATCAGGGAGCTTTATCGGGCATTAGTCCAGTTAATTTCATGTTGCTTGGTTTCAAGCACAAACCAGAAATGGACAACATTTGGATTTTTTTTTCTTCAGGATCTACCTGTTTGCACTTTCCGAAAATCCTGAGCTTGAGGAGCAAAACTGGATGCACTTGAGGTTGGCAGGGTCTTTGGGATTGAGCAAATCCTCCTGAGCTTTCCCTTTAGAGCTCCGCAGGGTTTGAGCGGAGCCAAGGAAGCATTTTCCGGCCGACTGGGCGTGCACAGCGTCGTCACTGTCGGGAGAGTTGGGTTCAGTTGTGCCTCAGGTCTGTGCCCTTGCAAAGATGGCCCTGGCAGCAGCACTTGTCTCATTTTTCAGCTGTTTGCCTTTTCCAGAGCTGATCCCGAAGTCACTGCTCACCTCTGACTCATCCTCCAGAGGCTCCCTCGAGTCCCAAGTGTTCCTGAGCAAGACCAACCCTTTGGTTGGATCTACAACAGCAGAAACTGTCAGTTGTTTAATGAGGAACACACTGGGGCAATGGCAGCTGAGTTGTATTTACTCCAAAAAAAGAATTAATTTTGGCAGTTCACCATCCGTTGGGGCAATAGGTTATCAGAACAAAGTTACTGGGTTTGAGACACATGTCCTAATATTGTTATGGAAAACAAGCTGTGGATGAGTTGGGAGTTGTTGTGTGGATGCTGTTCTGTCTGCTTTTAAAATACTCTTTTTCAGACATTGCTTTTGTGGAATTACTACAGGCAAGAAGGTGCAAGTAGGCCTGAAAGGGCTGAAACTGCCAGGGAAATGTGAGGTCCAAAATCTCTGCCCATGCTGCTGATACTGGCAGGAATAAAAAAGTGGCAAACATTTTTGAGATTCCTTTGAAATGTGTTCCTTGAAAGGAATGGAAACATCTTTGCCCAAATATATCTAATAAGCTGAATTCTAGGATAATGAATCTGATACAGGGGTTCAATCTTCAGTGGAATGACTATGAAAAACCTTTTATTTATCTCTTCTATAATATATAAGCTTTCTTTCCTGGCTCTATTAATTATGCTAAAGAACACAGTTAATTACAGATTATTTGTACCTCTCCTCCTCAGTCTCTGGGCCTACAACACGGAATGGGAGTATCCAAGATCTCTTTCAGTCATCCTAAAATTAAACCATGCAAGCACTCTGCCTTTATCACTGACTCTTCTACTTCACCTTATCCAGAGCTGGAAAAACCTTCTTGAGCAGCTGGCCTGTGTTTCTCTTCCTTGTTTTTCCTGCCAGTTTATTTCCTGATTTTTCTCATTTGTGTTCTGAATCACTACTGACATCTCATTTGTCCTCTGCTGGAAGCTGCACTTCCTCCTTCCCTGGTACAATATTTTTGTCTCTGTGTAACTCTTTGGAAAAAAAAAAAAACCAAACAAACTTTAAGGTGCTTGTATTTGGAGCAATATTAGTATTTTTGGCATTTAAAAAAAAATACTGTATTTAAAATAAATCCTTGCTGATCTGTAGAATAGGCTTTGTAGTTCAGTGTTTTTACACTAGATGTCAATCTTCTTGCATGTGTAGAAGTGACTATTTTGTGCCTTCTAGATATTTCTCTGACCAGCCACCCTACTAGAATGCTGTTTTCCATCTGCTTTGCAGGGGAATCGATGCCATGAGGAGAGGGAGGAGTTGCAATATTGATTTTCTTTTGGTGGCTGATATTGAACAGTACTTTTTCCCAGTAAGACAGCAGTTTAGGGGTTGTCAAGTGTAATTAAAATCACTTATTTCACTGAAGCTGGTTGACAGCTTTAATGGAAAATGAATTTTCAGCAAATGTAGAAGAACTTGTTCCAGTGCTTATTTCTTCATCTTCCCCTCTTTTCAAATACCATCCTTGCAGGGTCTGATTGAAAGGAGATCTTGGAGTTTACAAAAGCATTTCCCACCTTGCCATGGCTCCAAGTAACTGTTGAGGAGTAAATGGAGCTAATTCCTGTTAGGAATGCAGATTTCAGGGAAGTTTCTTGTCACAGAACAACTAATAATTGTTATTAACTACAGAACTCCTTTCCTCATTAAATGAGCCCCTTCCCTTGTGTTACAACCCCAGTTTTTTTGACCTCCTGTGCCTCTTTTGAGAATCCCCAGAGTGCAAAAGCTTTTTTTTTTTCTCTAGTCAAGCAATATTTAAAGCATGTTTTAATTTGTGTCTGTGGAAGATGAACTTGACTCCAGTTGGAAATACCAAGGAGATGATTTCCACCAAGATGTTTTGTGTTATACTCTAATCCTGCCAGGCTAAAGCAGTCAAACATCAGGGATTCTGCCCTTAATATCATGCAGGAGTCATCATAATTTGGGCTTATTAATAATAGTATGCCAGTGTGGTAAAATTCTTCTTAAAAAAATATTATATAGGGTTTTGTCCCTTCCTGTTTTGATCTGGGTTCATATTTTCATTTTTCTGAATAAGTGAATGAAAGTTCACATATTTTTAAGCTTACAGTGTTTTGTTTGGTGTGAAAGCAAACACCGTATGATTTTAATATTCTTTTTTTAATTTTTGGAGTGCATATTGGTACCTTATTAATGCAATTTTCCAGGATTTTCTTTAAATTAAGAGATTAAAAATTCCAGACTTCATTGAAGAACTAAGGTGGCTGGTACTTTTAGTCACTTGGAGATCTATATTATTTAGAAATCAGTCTAAAAAGGGAAAGAATACACTCAACATCTCAGTAAAACAGATTTGGACAGAGCATCATGGCTTGTTAAAAATTTCCTTTATCCCAGGTGGCAGAAAGTTTTATATAAGAATTTTAAATATGCAGAGACTTGAATTTGTGCTGCTTCACTCTGAAGTTAATTGCTGATGAAGAGTGAGACAGGCCTGAATTTCTTTAACTCAATCAACTTTCACGTGTTAATTATGGGGAGTTTTAAAATTCTAAAATATTAAAAGGCTTTTTGGTGCCCAGTTCCACTTGATAGCTCAAAATGCTTTTGGACTTCTGGAGAACTAAAAAATCCTAATTTGGGATTTTTAAAGGTTTACTGAAGTCCTGTTTTTTTGACTAGAGATTCCTGGAAGGTGTGTGGTACAATGTGACCTTCACAATTATGCCTCATTTATTTGGTGCTATTTCATAGGGCTGAATATCACTTGGAGAGCCATAGGTTTGTGAGAAACAGCTGCTAAAAGTGGTGAATGTATAGAAAGTAATAATTAATGAAAAATAATTTGCTTTACAAAAAGTTCTTGTGATGAGCTGGGATGATTTGTATTCTCTAGGCAGCAATAGTTTCATTGTCTGAAAGAATTTTGCCATAAGGGAAGTGTTTTGCATTCCTTAGCAAACACAGTCTCTCCCAGGATTCACTGAAATGCCCTCAGGAACAGGAATTTTCTTTGAAACTGGATTTACTTAAAAAACATACCAGGAAAGAGTGCAATTTCAATGTTCCATAGTAGCATCACAGAACAGATTTAGGTCCTCTTTATCACATTTTACATAAAACCCCCCAGCTTTATCTCTGTTGCTTTGGAGCAGCCTACAAAGTGGTTTTTATAGAAGCACAGGAGTGGAAAGCGTACCCAGTTCCCGGTTCCACTTCCATGTCTGAGCAGGTGGATCAGAAGGAAGCCCTGGCCCTTGTCACCTGTCACTTGTGTCCCCTCACACTCTGGAGCTGCCCTGCCTCAGGGTTTGCCCCAGTGTCAGGCTCTGGTGTTCCTGCCTCCTGCAGACTCTGCAGCAAGCAGGGAGCCTCCTCAGAGGTTTGGGCTGGTGTCCTCATTCTCCGTAAGCTTTTCCTGCCAAGCTGCTGGAAATCTGCTCTGCACAGAAGGACCTGGGGTCCTGGTGGGGATACCAAGCTGTCCCTGACCAGGCTGAGGGATGAATGCTCTGGGGAGAGCATTCCCAGTAGGTCAGGGAGGAGATCCCAGTGAGGCACATCTGGAGTGCTGTGTCCAGTTCTGGGATTAGCTGGGTAGGAGCAGCCTGGAGCTCCTGGAGTGGGGCCAGCGGAGGCTGCAGAGATGAGGAAGGGCCTGGAGCATCTCCCAGCCCAGGAAAGGCTGAGGGAGCTGGGGCTGTTCAGCCTTGGGAAGAGACAGCAGGGAGGGGTCACAGGATGGGCCAGGCTCTGCTCCGGGGGGCCCAGAAAGGGCAAGAGGGGAACGGGCAGGAACTGCTGCCCAGGAAGTCCCACCTGGGCACCTTGGAACAGATTGCCCAGAGAGGCTGTGGAGTCTCCATCACTGGAGATATTCCAGAACTGCCTGGACACCATCCTGTGTGCTCTGGAATGGTGGGACTGAGGCACTGTAGTACCTTCCTGACGCATCCTGTGGTTCCCGTTCTGCCAACGTTGATGCAGACTGGGGCTGTTCTGAGCACAAAACCAGAGATGCAGAGCTGAGGTGTTGTGGTGCTGCTGCTCTGCCTTGATGTGGGCAGATTTAGGCATTCTGGTCCTGTTCATACTTTTGCTCTGTCTTCGTTACATTTAACTCTGCTTAAAACAATTTGTTGGGTTTCCTCTGTCCTTTTTGCTGAGGAGTCGTTCCTAAGCAAGCAGCAGAGTGCTGGGAACACAGCTCTCACTTGAGGTGTGCAATGGGCTGTGGATAAGGCAAGGCAGCCTTGATTTGTAAGGGTAGTAAAGAGAGAAAAATGGGAGAGACAAGAAGATTTATCCACGTAGAACAATGGGAAAGTGACTCCTTATTCTGAATTAGTGCCCCCTGCACCCCCTTGGTGTCTCTGTTGGGTCTGGTGCTCAGCCAGGTTTCCATCAGAGTTGTGTGGCTGCTCTCTTTAAACGTGGCAGCTTTGAGCCTGCTCGTGGTTCCTGTTAAAGCTGCAGCCACGGAACCATTCCTGTCCCATGTGCTCCTGGCAAATGTAATTGTGTTATAATTATACATGCAGATAAAGGCCTGGATTGTTTATGCATAGTTTTCTGTTCTGGTAATTTGTTCTCCTTAGGGTTCTCTCTGTTTGTTTCCTAATTAATCTTGTAAGGGTTGGAAATGTGGTTAGGTGGAATAAAGAGGTTTTATTTTCTTCCCTGTTGCTTCAGGGTTTGGTCAGTTGGTGTTTGCTGGTCATACCGTCAGTTGTACACCGGGTAAAAATGCGTGACTTTTTCTAATAAAATCAGTGGTTTGCATTTTGTGAAAGGTGGGAAACTGTTGTCCCTGTACCATTTCCTGGGTGCCATCCAGCATTTTGAATCCATCAGTGCTGTGGGGTTTGGAGAGGACCTCCTCAATCTCCAAACACAGGGAAAGGAGTCAATGTTTTATCTCCCAACCATCCCCTACAGCCTGATTAGTTGGGCAGGTTTTTCTGTCTGTGTTTTTATCCTTTCACTGCTTCTGTAGGAGCAAGGCAAAGCAGTAGTTATTAATATTTAATGAAATATTCTGGATCTCAAGTGTAATTGTGTTCCTTTTTGTCTGGAGGTGTCACCCCTTGAAGTTCCTGCTGGATTTCTTTGTCTAAGAAGCTCAACCCAGATTTCATAGATTTAATTCTTGAGTTAGTTATATTACCAGTTATTTGGGTATATTTGTAAGGGACCAGACTCCTGGCTTAAAAATACTTATTATCCTGAATAGAAAACTCTTGTAGTGGTCAGATTTCCTAGATGGTCACTGAACTAATTCTTAACACACACACACACCTTGAAGGCGAAGGACTCTAAGAAATGAACCTATCAATATTTATGAATTTTGCGATTGTGTTTTCCATTATTGGAAAGGTAAGTCACTAAAAACATCCAACAGTTAAAAATGGGGTGGAAATAATTATTTAAAACTGAAATGCAGAGTTATATCTATTTGAGGGGGTTAAAAATTAAGGAAATGTCATAATATTTTTCTACATACTGTATAAATATATGGGTAAATAAGCAAAATTTACATAAAGAAGTGAAGGTTGTTTCTATGATGGAGTCAAAGGAGAAGGAAGGAACAGAAGGGTTTGCACCATAGTAGTAAAAGATCTGTCAGTATTTGAATTGTGAGCTCTTGTTTCCATTCTTTCAGTAAACAAAAAAATCTGTAGGTAAGTCTGTGACATCCTGTACTAAGTTTAAAGCCAAAACGGATGTGTTGTTTTAATTAAATAAAAATCCTTTTTGCTGCTTTCTATTATGAGAAAAAGTTGTTCTCTGGCAGAGAAACATTTCTTTACTTGCAGGTACCTTCCTAATAACTCTTATGCTGTTTGTCCTGTAGCAAAGGAGCAGGAGAGGCAAGTGCCATGTGGGAATTCTGAACTTGTCGTACACTGTTCTGGCTTTATTGGAGCTGCACAGTTTACACTGAGAATTTCATACAGGGGCAGGGAAGTGGTTGTTGTGATTTGAATTATTTATGTAATAATTTGTCAAGTTCTGTGGCTAGATGCCTTTTATTGCAAAGAAAACTGAGGCAGCAGCTGTGCACTGGGTTGGTTATTTCATTATGTTTTCAGTGTTTAGAAATCAACATTACAGGTGTTCACTGTCTGGTGAATTCCTAGAAGTCCTTGGTGGCTGGGCTTTGACATCTGTTGACTTCTAAGTGCCAGGATTTCCAGTCTCATGGAGGAGTCCGGCTTGCCTAAATAATTCAGAGTGTCTGTCCAAGAGGAATTGTGTCCTGGTGATTGGTATCCAAGAGTTTGAGGGCTGGTTTGTTTTAAAAATGCATCTCTTTGGAATTGGAAACCTGTATGTGGTTGAGAGTATATTCTATGTGGAGTTGTGATAGTCGAGAGGAGCTCTTTATCTATTTTTTACAGCAGGTGTAAATGCAGATTTTGCCTGAGTAGGATCTGTCCCTTTCTATTTGCACGGTGCCAGCAGTTGTGCTGCTTCAGATGTCTGTGCATGGGTGTTTGCTCATGGAAATTCCACCAGGATAAGCAACCACTTATTGCTCCAAACACAGGAGAAGGGGTCAGCATGATGTAAGGAGTGGCACTGACTTTGCACTTGTGTTTGAGTCCTGTGCTGAATGAAATGGCAATTATTCCTGCTTGTTGGGGTGGTAAAGGATGAAATGATGATTCTGTGCCTTTGGAAGGACTTCCAGTGATTCTTCTTTTACTGGTACCCAGTTGGAGAGCCTGGAATGTGACTCACAGAGGTGATGTGCCCTGAGCTCCTTCCTGATCTCAGTTACATCTGTTTGGTGGTAAAATCTGTCATATCATCATAAATATCCTTAAAACTCAGTCCTTATCTCAGAGTGGGAATTCCTGGAGGCTTTTAGTGCCTTTATCTGGAGGCAGATCTATGGTCTAGCCACTCTTTTCATCCCACAGACGCTCTGTCCTGAATTTCAGTGCAGCTGTTGTAAAGTTCATCTTGAACTGATATGATTTATACCGTGTTTGGACTCTCTTTTCTGGACAGCCAGGCAGCTTGTTTGGATAAAAAGCATGATGACATGACATGGATTTTGTGAAATTATTATTTTAGAGCAGCTCCCCCAGCTCTACACTGCTAATGTTTGAAAGTTTGCATAATTCTTCCTATAAATTATTACTTTTGTTGTTTTGCTTCTAAGGTCGTGGTGTTGCCAAAAACTGAAAACATCTTTTATTCTCTCTGCACTTAGAAATGCTCAAACAAATCGTGAGCAAAATTAAAGATCCTGAGTTTGCCTTTTGAGAGTTTTTTTTTTCTAGGAATGCTTCCATGTCTTCAGTGCTAGTGTTTCACCTCCTTGCCTTTGGAAATCTTTGCCACTGGAAGCACCAAGGAACTCAGAGTTGACTGTGAAATGAGCTGAGGGGTTTTAAATGAAATACTTGTACATAAATTTCAGTAAAATGAGCTAGTAGTGAAACTTGTGGTTTTCTAGGATTTTTTTTTTTCCAGTTCTCAATTCAAATCCCAACCCATGTAGCTTCTGCAGCAGTCTCCAGTGGGAAAAACCATCAGGAACAGCTCTGTCCAGGCAGAAGGAAACTTGAAAGAAGGGGGAAGGGAAAGAAAGAGAGAGAAAATGGCAGAAATTACAGAAAGCAAATGAGATGTTTGATACTACTTGACAGCCCCTGAAGCTTGAAGGAAAAATGGAAAAAAACCAGGAAGATGGAGTTTAGGAACATATTTATTTTAGGAACATATTTCTGCTTTGCCAAAAACTCTCTTCTTACCAAGCATCTCACAAAATATCAAAATCTGCTGTATATTAAGAAATTATAAAGCATAAGCAACAGAATTTAAAATTTGTGCAGGACAAGGTACTTTATGAATAATTAAGAAAACCTATTTGGGTATATTTAAATTGGAAGACAATTGTTCCATACTAAGATGGTTTCCTTGAATTGGGTTTTTTTTAGGTATTTATTTCTTGTAAGTAGTTATAGTTCTTGGTTTAAATTTTGTAAAAAGAGGTCAAGTCTGTCTCCCTGTCCCCAGTGGAAGTGTTCCTGTTGACTTCAGTAGAAATAAGGTGCTGCCTTTAGTAGAATTCTGCTTTTATTCCAGTTTTTGTAGTCTGAAGCTCTCACTACCAAAACCCTGTACTGTTAAAGGGCAGGTTTAGGGTCAGCTGGAAGATGTCCAAATGGAATAGGAAGTTCAGATGGAAAGCTGATTACCCTCAATGATAATAAAATCAATCTGGTTTGCTTTCTCCAAGTGGTAACTTCAAGTAGGAAGTACCAGAGCTGCCTTGAGAAGGTCACAGTTTGGGATTTCCAGTCTGGAAATTTATAGGAAAAATGATTTATAGAAGTCAGTTTCTTAATTCATTTTATCACTGTTGCAAATAAACAGGAGAATACTTTTAGGTAAATACTCTGAAAAAGAGGTTTAATAAAAACAAGCTGTAGTACAACACTGAACAGCAAGAACACGGATCAGATCTCATTTCAGTAAGTATTAAAAGCCTTGTTTAACAATTCTCTTTTACACAAAGAAACATTGAACCAGGATACTTCTTCATGCTCTGATGGCTTCCTTAAATAGCTGGGAGCTGCAAGTGTTATTTTTCCTTGGTGAATATATCCATAGTGACAGTCCATGGACCCCAGGATGGGCTTTGCCCTGGGTGTGTTGTGCTGGAAAAGGCTCTGTTCTATCAAGTTTTTTTTATTATTAATAGAAAGCATAAACCTCGACAATTAGTGATGTTACAAAGCTGATTGGAATGATGTGGACTCATAGGAAATCAAGTAGCCAGTGGTTGAGAGTTATATTTGGTTCTCTGATGTGATATCTCAGTTGATACATCCAGCATCCCTCCTATTGGAGTGCTTTGGGGTCAGGGCTGCAAAGGCTTTGTGAGGGTGAGGTGTTTAATACCTGCCTGCAAAGAGTGAAGTGATAACTCCCTGGAACTTGGAAAGCCAGGGAAAAAATGAAACTGGTGTTAGGTCTATCAGAATGGTATTTTGAATAAATGTGAAGTCATAAGGAAAAGCATCATCAAGAAGCAATGTGGTGAAGAATGGAAATAATTTTCTAACTGTAAGTGAAATACAGTTCTTTGGGATGTGACAGTGTGGAAGGAGGGAGCTGCTCCCACCAAGTCCCTGAGGGATGGCCTGGCCCATCCCATCCTGCAGCCCCTGCTGCCTCAGGCTGTTGTGTCTGGAGCTTTACCTCGAGGCAGAGGGGCTCTGGGAGGTGTGTGATAGAAACAATAAATAATACATATCCTAGTCCTTGCTAACAACAGGGATCTGCTTTCCAGGGAATATTTCATATGCGTCCAGTCTATGACAGGTGCAGTGTTCCCTGCCTTGTCAACACACCCTGCTGGATGCACCTCTGTGCTCTGCTGCGCTGGAAGCCACGAGGAGCTCTTGTCAAGTGAAGAGCAGAGCAGCTGTAACATCCTTATGTTAATCTTTTGCTTCCTCCTTATTGTAGCTGTATCTGTAATACCAAAAAAAAAAATAGAGCATTATGAAAATAAGCTTTGATAAAGCTCAAATTTTCTGAGCTTATAAAATCTAAGTAGACTATTAGCTGGTGGAATCCACTTGGTGTTCTCCTGAGCGCTTGTGCTCTCTAATACTATGATTTAAAAACATTTTCCTAATGTTCTAATTTGTATCCTAAAATGTCTACTATGTTATATCACAGTTGCTTTAAAAAAAGCTATTGGAGATTGGAGGTTAAAAGGATGGGTACAACGGTTTCCTTGGAAAGGTGCAACTTAAATTAACAAATCACACGGTGTAAAACCAGGGGAAAAAATAGAGCTGAGCTGGCTGAATGCTTAACAGGAAAAATTCAAAACTCTTTTGCAAGCTAAGGATAAAAAGAAACCCAAAGTTCTTAGTTGTAAGCCAACCTTGTTAGCTTGTGAAATATTCCAACAGTGGCATTCTAGGGAAAGCTAAGTTTATGTAATGCTAAATATTGGCCCTCAGACTTGCTCAGTGCTCTGCATGATGTTTTAAAAGTGGTGATGCTTCCCTCTAAGACCTCCATTTTTTAGTTAGAAATGGTGCCTTCTCAGTGAGCCTTCTGTCTTTTTTTTAGTCTTTTAACTATGGAAAGATACTTGTAAAGTAAGGGGGAATTTTGAGGAAAGTAGCAGGATCCCAGTGGTGCTCGAAGGAGTTCGCTCAGGTTTGGTCTGGCATCATTTTTAGTTCTTGCATAATAAATTATTCTTCAGTGGAAGTGTCTGCTCTGAGTTACACCGAGGATGGAGTGAATGTAGGAATAATGTGGGTGTTGTTCCTCGTGGCTTTTGTGTGCAGCTGCCTCCCTGAGCCTTGGAGGCTGGAGCCCAGGGCAGTGTTGTCTTCCAGACTCCTGACTGCGTTTGTCAGCTGGACTGGTGCCTCTTGGATTTCTGCCAGGCTGTGTAAGGACACGGATTTGAGGTGAAGCTGAACTGGTCGGGTGGCTCATTATGGCCCTGCAGTGCCTTGGAAGGGCCAAGCTGAGTGTTTAATTAACATTCTGAGGTGTAAAGTTGATGGTCAGAGGCTGAAGTCCTTCACTCCTTGTTCAGTCTTATGTGGGTGATGTTGCTGAGCTTTAAACGCAGCTTTTCTCTTCCAGCAGCCTGAGTTGGTGCCCCAACAGCACCAGTTCCTCCTTATTTAAGCTCCCTGTGCGCTTGGATTTAATGGATGTGGAATGAGAGAGAACCTTGAGTGGCATTCCATGCACTGAGTGGGGTTAGCCAAAATTCCCAGTCAGCCTGGGGAGCCAAATGTCCCTGTAGAGGCAGACAGATGACAGGGAGAAAGGACAATGGGCCTTTTGGCTGCTGCTGGCTTCCTGGGATGTTTACTGCTCTGGGAGACTGGACTCAAGGAAATTCCCTTTGTCTTCTGCTTTCTGTGGGTCAGTTTGGACAGAAAAGCTTTGTCTGACTTACTGGAATGGCTGAGTTTGGTTTCACTTTGCACTTCTTTACTTTGGAACAAATGGCCACAATGTTGCTGAGATTTTTCTGATAAGATCTCTGAAAGAAGCCAGAAGTGACTTGCCTAACATGGCTTAAACAAAGAGGTATGCTGATAACTTTTAATGAAAATATACTTATGATCTCATGTTGAAATGATTAAATTCTCCTTGAAGGTTACCAAGATGATTAACAGGGAAATGCACAGCAGATCTTGGCACTGTGTATGACAAAAACAACTCCAGGCTTGGTTTCTTTCATTCTGGGATAATTCCTCCTCTTTAAGAGGTGAGGACATTTAACATAGATCAGATACCAGTGTCACAGTAAACTTGAGGTATATAGAGCCAAGTTCTGTGCTAATGCAAAGTGACCATGATCACTTTTACATTTAAAAATTTACATTACATGATGTGATGATTAATATACAAGTCACAAGTTTCTAGCTGGAAATGCAGCACCAAAATGTGTATTTGAGGCTTATTCAGTACGGTGTCCCACACTGTGGCATCTCAGATCCTGCTCATTTGCCCTCACTGTTCACATCCTTTCCAATATATTTCGAGGAAAAGCTCAGCATGGATTCCCAAGGGAAGTGCTGGCCCAGAGTGCAGCAGGGAAGGAAGGAATATAAACAAATTAACAACATCCATCTGACAGCTGTGTTTAAAAGCACAGAGTCAAACACCAGTTGAAGTGCCTTTCTCCCTTCCTCAGCCAGCTCCAGACCTTGTGTGGAATATCTGCGGGGCCGAGGCATTCCTGCTGTGGGGAGGTGTGGAGCAGCCAGGCTCCCGCACACCTCCAGGCTCCTGCTCTATTCTGGGCCACTGTGGCCATGCCTGAGCAGGCTGTTCCACTGCCAGCCCACCCCCTTGTTGGTCTGTATCCGTCAGTCCTGTGGCTTCCTGGGTGGAATCCTCTGGAGTAACCCCTCACTTGGCTGGGGCCATCCTAAGAAAGGGGCTGACATTCCCCTCCCTTGCACTTTGCCTTGTTCTCCCTCTGACTTCCCTTGCTTTTGCAGGGGTGTACCCATGGCTCGAGTCCTCTTATCCTACACCAAAATACTGGTAATTCTTCCCAGGATCCCTCATGTATTTTCTTCCAGAACCTGTTTTCTTCCCCTTTTACTACAGCCATGATTTCTTTTGCTAAAGCTAAAATGCTGGATGTATTTTGGTTTGGGTTTTTTCACAGCCCACCCTGATTGAAATCATGTCAAATCCCAGTATTTCCAACACACTTTTTTTTACCAGGGTTTTTCTTCTTCCTGCTACTTTTTCACAACAAGAAACCCTACAAATTTTCTTTACAGATTCCTGTTTTCCTGTTAGGCTCAGGCAGGAGGAGCAGAGGTGTAGGGACAATGGAATTATACAGGCTATTAGAGGCTTTATCTACATGTGAGCTTGGAGGTTATAAAAACAAAGGGTTTGAGTAAAATCTTCCTGGCCCTAAGGATCATAGAGAAAAGCTTGAAAAGTTCTGAAGGCTGAAGTTCTTCCCAAAAGCTCAGAAGCCAGACAGCAAGGAGAGAGAATTCCTCATTTCCCCTGCAAAGATGGAAATATTAGGATTTATGAAAACTGGACAGTACTGTTGCAGAAAGCAACAATATTTTGGAGGTATTTTATAAATATTTGCAAGCCTGGTCTATATACTGTCACAGATGTAAATACAGCCTTCAAAAAGTAACATTTTCTGCAGTATTTTATCCTAAACAAAGGGAAATAAAGTGTAAACAACCCAGTGCTGTTATTTTCTCTCCCTCTAAATAAAAGCACACATTTCTGTCCCAGTTAAGTGACGCTGTGCTGGAGGTGGAGAGAGGAACATATTCCTAACCTGGGTCTAGTTCATCATTTATTAATGCTGAGCATTTCCAAGTCTTTCCCTAGCACTTCAAGACTGTAAATTTCTCCAATATCAGGATAAAAGTTTGACTTTTTGCATACAAAAAAATGAACTGCTGCAGGAGTGGTTTTCATATTGCAGAGAAATATTTCAGAGAATAATGCCAAGCAAGCTGTTTATTTTAGAGAGATCTGTTTTATAGTGCAGATTGGAGCGAAAAAATAAATATTATTCAGGGAATCAGAAAGTTACTCTATTACTTTAGCATTCCAAGTACAGTGGGTTTAGGGCTGTGCCAGCATTATTAATTATTATTAATGATGGCACTTAACGGTTTAGGGTTTAGTTGATGGTGTTTGGTCAAAGGTTGGACTCGATCTTGGAGTTGTTTCCCAACCTTTGATTCTGTGATTATCCTGTATTACAGAGATGAGGCTCCTTAAATACCATTTCCAGGGAATTCTCCAGGTTTAACCTGGTCAGGTGCCATTCTGCCAAGCTAGCAGGTAAGAGGAGCATGTTCCTGCTTGGAGTGCTGAGCACAGCCAGGCTGTTTCTGCAAGGATCCAGGTTGGGATGGTGCAAACCCAGCTCCTTAGAAGTTGTTTTCTGAAATCACATGGAACGGGAAGAGCTGTGTTGCCTGGGTGACAAGCCAGCATTGCTTCGCAAGGTTTGGTTTCGTTAAGTGAGAGAAGGGAAGGAACGACAGATCCATTTGGTTTGAATTCCTAGCAGTGTTCCCCATGAATATGGGGTTAGGGATACTGTGTGTTTCAGTTGGGAAGCTGTTCCAGGAACACTGGCTTCCCTCCTGGACAGGGAGGCTGTGTAACTCAGAAATCTGATTATCGACAAATCAGTCGGGATCAGAGCATAGCCAAGAGTGACTTCATGGCCATGCTGTGCTTGAGTTGGAGTGTTTGCAAGGGAATGGAGTGCCAGGACAAGGGGGAAACTTCACACTGCCAGAGGACAGGGTTAGATGGGATATTGGGAAGAAATCCTTCCCTGTGAGAGTGGTGATGCCCTGGCACAGGCTGCCCAGAGAAACTGTGGCTGCCCCATCCCTGGAAGTGTCCAAGGCCTGGTTGGACAGGGCTTGGAGCACCCTGGGATGGTGGGAGGGAGTAGGACTGGATGGGCTTTAAGGTCCCTTCCAACCCAAACCATTCCATAAAATAAAACATGGTTGGGAATGGCTATTTGGAGATGAGCTCTTGTTCTAGACTCGTTAGAGCTGCCAGTTCAGGAATACATCCTTTAAAACAGGAGGAAGCTCTCTGGTGTCCTTTCAGGAATGTCCTTGTTTGCTTCAGACAAGTGAGGGGGAGGATGTCTTTGCACTCCTGAGGAGAAGTGGGAAGGAGCAGTGAATCTTAACATGGATGCTATAAATGACAAACTGAACCTCCATATGTGCAAGTCCTGTAGCTCATCTCTGCACACACCAAGAGAGCTGAGGTGAGTGGGAGTTAGGAAGGCTGAGTGAGGCAAGAGGAGGGTACAGAACCCTGTCTTCACTGTTGATCTGGATACTCATACCTTCAAGCCATTTTTCAAAAGAGCCCTGTTAGTGAAGAGATTGGAGATGACATTTGATGCTCGTGAGATAAATGAGGAAACAACTGTAACTTGTAGGAAATACTGATTTCTTAGCTTGTGAAAAATGGGCCTCTTCACCGTGCTTGTGGCTGGGCTGTCACTTGAGCAGAGAGAGGGAGGTGGGTGAGCAAATTCCCCTTGCAGAGCATCATCACCGTGAAGAGCTGAGCCACAAAGTTGTGCAACTCCCAGGTACTGCCTCCTCTACTCCTTCCTGCATTAAGTAAGGAATAAAACACAGACATCCTATAGTTTCCATGCAGCTGGGTTGTCTAATTGGATTTTCATAATTTGTGCTTTATCCTTTTTCACGTGAGAGCCTGTGGTGCTGCTCTGGTCAGAGTTTGTGGTTATTCCTTCACCCAGCAGAACTTGGGAATTGGAAGCAGCCAGGTTTGAATTTTGGGTGTGAGGGCTGGACAAGGAATATGTTCCTTTTGGTTTAGTCCAGGATCAACTCACCTTCAAAATGGGAAGAAAAAAGGAAATAGTTTGCTCACTATCACATTACTTAAAGAGCAATTTCTACTATTTTTAGGAGATGAATTCAGTATTTCTAATAACATGTTCTTTCTTCTCACTCAAGGACATGCAACATTATTAGGGACTTTCCTGGTAAATAAGGCCTTTTTCAGATTTTTTCTGAATATGGAGCAAAAGGGAGTGGTCTGTTGTCTTAGTTTGAAAGACA
>WBMZ01011389.1:0-23076 GCA_013400975.1 Atrichornis clamosus
TCGCCCCGCCTCCGGCCCGCCGCCAGCCAACCAGCGGCCACAGCGCCCGCCCGCCGAGCCTCGCTATTGGCCAGCGGCCGGGCAGCCCCACCGCCCGCGGGTAACGGCAACACCGAACCGGAAGTACAGCTGCGCGCCCCGCCCCCGCATCCCGCCTCCCGGATCCGCCTCCCGGACTCGCGGGCACTCCCGCGTCTCGCTCCTGGTTCCCTCCTTCCAGCTCCGCATCCTGCCGTCGCATCCCGCCTCCCGGACCCGCCTCCCGGACGCGCATCCAACCTCGCGTCCCGCCTCCATATCTGGTTTCCCGGCTCCGCGTCCCTAATCCGTGCCCCGCCCCCTGCCCTGCCAGACCCACCTCGCGGCCCCGGGGCCCACTCCGCATCCCACCCCCGCATCCTAGCCCTGCGTCTCATCCCGTGTGCTGCCCCTGCTTGCCACTCTCGCATCCCGCGTCCCGGTCCCGCGTTCCACACCTGGGACCCAGTCCTGCATCGCACCTCCAACTCCGCGGCCCAACCTCTCATCCCATTCTGTGTCCCGACCCCGCGTTCCCCGGCGGGAGGTGGAAGGAGGCTTGATGTAATGTTGCAGCAAAGGCTGCTTGGCAAGTGAGGAAGGCGTCTAGGCCAGTGATTGTTACAAGTGTTTGGCAAGCAGAATCTTTCCCCCACACACATGTACACACAACTCTCAATAAAACTGAATAGTGATACCTTTTGCTCTACCTGTTGAAATGAAAATAGACTGTAGCAGGTAGATCATGGTGGAGGAATGAAGAGTTTTAAAGCTTTAATTTTCTGAAAAAGGAAACCAAAGACTCTCTGCAAAGTGAAGCAGGGTTTATACCGGTGTCACCATGTTCATTGAAATAGGAAGATATCCTCAAAATTCATTCTCCGTAACAAAACTGCTTCTCATCTCTACCCAGGCAGATTTTGTATGGCCCACCACTGGGCAAGAAAGATGTGGCACATGTTTCTGCAGCGTATGTATGTCATTGGCTTTACCTGAGTGACACATTTTCCCCGACCCCACTAGCTCAGTGCCCTGCCAGCTGCACTTATGCTTACACCTGGCCATGGCTGGCCACGGTCAGTCCCAGGACAAGGCTGCAGTGCCACAGCTTGCTGCCAGCGTGGCTCCGCACCTTTTGCACCCAGGACTGCAGCCGTGTGTGTGCTCCTGTGTGACTACCAGCACCGTGTGACTGCGCTCCACAGTGGCTTTCCTGATGGGCCTTTTCCCTCGGCACAAAGCATGATGTTTTCCATGTAAAGACACACCAAATGCATTGCACCATGCTTTGAAAAATGTGTTCCTGCTTGAGTCAGTCAGTTTGTGGTTTTACTGCCAGTTTTCACTGGTCAGATGTTAATACTGGGCTTTGCAACACCTGTCACAAGGCAAAGTTGCCATGATGTGAGAAGCTTGTGTGAGTGGGTTCAGGATAAAAGCTTTGTATTCAATCTTTACTGAAGTCTCCACATACAGAGAAAAAAACCCAAGGAGCCTATGTCCTGTGGGTTCATGCTCTTTGCATTTACGTAATGCATCCCTGAGCACTCTGCTGCCTTTAGACTACCTAAGTGCTTTTTCTGGCTGCTCTTACCACCTTATGCTTCTACTCAGAATGCTACTAACATTTTCATTTCTTAAGAAGATCCACAACCATTATGTTAAAAATAGATTGCATTTTTGCAGATACCATTCACTTATTTCAATGTAGAAGCATGACTCTCAAGGCCTATGAAAGCTAGTATTCAGTATTTAACTGCAACTTACTATGGGCAGTGCAGTGAAATTCAGAAAAAACATGCAAGGAATGTTGCTTGAATCCGTAGGAATGGGCAAAAGGAGACTTTGGGCCATTGTATTCAAACTTTCAAATGGCTTTAGGTAATTGGCCTAAGGTTACATTTTGTATATCCAAAAAAACTTTATTTGTTGATTTTTGGGGGGTTTTTTGCTTTCCTTTAAACCTTGAACTAATGAGTGAGATTCTCCAACTAGAAACTAGGAAAGGTTACCTAGCAAATAAAAAGCACCCTAATGTAGGCAGTGTTTATGAATCACAAAACAGTATCTAAGAAGTGTCTGTCTTCTTATTATTTCATGGGTAAATATTACTTTTCCTTTCAGGAATTGGAAATTCCCTAAACCACATCTTTCTCCCATCATTCAAGCCTTCAAATTCCCACATAAGATGAAAATTTCTGTGTTCAAGCAAAAGGGTTTATCCACAGACAAAAAAACACTAGCTGGCATGTGATTCACACTCCCTAGGACCTAGCACTGGTATTTACCGAGTACCACCACCATTTGGCAAGTTCTTGCAGCAACATCCTTTCAAGTCCATTAGTATAGCACTTAACTGTAGGAGTCAAATATAGGAAAAATCCTGGCTGTTGTACAAGACTTTAAACCTGTCTATGAGTCTACGAGCATGTTACAACAAAATACAGTGACAATCACTGCTGTGTGTTTCTGTGGCCGTTTTGCAAGCTTTTGGGTATAACCCTCTCTGTTGTGCATAACACATTTATGCCCTGAGAGTTGGTGATTTCGTGAGAATTTGGAGGAAATATTTGTGTGCTTCCCAGTTTCTAAGCACACTAGCAGTGTCACGTGCATCAATTTATATCAACAGGCATTGGCTGACTTAAACAGCTTTTAGAAGGTTAAAGGTTCATGTCAGTGTCAGGAAAGGTGCAGTAAGTGCAATTCATGTGATTCACAAGGCTGTTGTTTCATCAGAGCCAGCAAGCATTTTAGAGCACAGTGCAACCCAACCCTGTGAGAGATGAATTTACATCTTTCCCCGCAGGAAAGCACGTTGCTACTGCTGCTGTTGTGAAGAGCCACTCAAGCAAACTTTCCTCTCTGTGTGTTGAGGAAGAAGAAGGAATATAAGGCTCTGTGCAGAGCCCTCTCTAGAGGCATTGTCCCAAGTCCATTGAGAAATCAACTGACAGAAAGCCAATCAAGCCTTGTCTTCAGCAGGCATACGTACCACTGGTTCTGCCAAACCAGTAGGAATGCATTTTAGTGAGTGTCTTTGCAACTAACATTTAAAGCAGCTAGGTGATATTGTTAATCTCTCTGGCATCCCTCAGGACTTTTCTTTAGTAAGGCAACAAGAAGCAGATAAGGTAAAAATCTGCTGTGTCCTGTGAGGGAGGAGCAAACCACCTTCCAGCAGTCTATCTGTCCTCTGCCAGCACTTAATGAAACACTGCCCATTCATCAGCATTCAGCATGTCTGCTTCCCCAGCTCCTTTCTCCTGATTCTTTCACTTCTTATGTTTCACAGTTTGACTGGAAAAAAAGGCCCGATCTTCCCTTCTCCTCTAGTTTCAAACACAGGCAATATGTAGCCAGTTTTCTCAGGTTTTTTTTCTTCTTTCCCATTCTCTTATCTAACTTTATTTTGACTGATTTCCTTGTAGTTTTGCTCTCAGGCCTCTTTAACTGCTATGAATAAGTCCTGGGCATCTGCAGTTCACCACATTGCTTTTTGAACTGTCTCAGTTATTCTCCCTCTCTGGGCCTAATTTAACAGGATTTCACATTTGAATGTGTGTGTTTATGTGAAACCTGCACATTTCTTTTGACATTGACAAGGTCAGATATGTGAACATATCATCCCAATGGTTTAAACAAGCATCTCTTTCCTGTATGCAGTGATATCTCTTAAACTTGTCCCTAATACATTTGATATTGTATTGGGGAACACACAAGTGGAGCAGGAATTGGGACAGTGGCAAAATTTACTTGTATAAATAAAAGCAACCATTTTTACATACAAGCGGTGTGAGACAGAATTAATTCACAATTAAGTGAAGCTGTAATTTAAAAAAAGACTTCCCAAGGTGATCTGATACTCTGAAAGCACTGTGATGAGGTTAGAAATTCAGAAGAGCACATAGTAATTTTTTTCTCTCCGATCATTTCTCCATTCTTCCCTACATGGCAATTTGAATGTATGTCAGGTCTCTGCTGTATTTAATCCACAGTAAAACATCAGAAAAGGTTATAAAAGACTGTCTGCTGAAGTGTGACTCTCCCTCCTCCGTTCTGGTGCACTGCAAAATCTCCAGAGATTTGTAGTGGCTGAGGCAAAAGACAAAGCAGAAGCACTGCATTGTAAACGCCGCTTCTGAAATCTGAGATTGAATAGGAATTTCTTCACATAGAGGAGATTTAAACAGTAAAAAAATATTAAGAAATAATTCAATAGCTTTATCCACATCAAATAATTTATTGTCTATCTCTGTGCACACATGCACATGTGCACACATGCACAGAAGTCTACCTTCAGTTGTAGCTATTTTGGAAACCATGCTTGCAGAGCTTATGGGATTTGAGATTGAGGCAACCAGGGATCACTGAGAAAGATAATCTCTGATAACCTCTGAGCTGGTGAGCTGTAGGAAGCCAAAGCCTGGTTTGTTTCTGTAGACTGCAGACCTGGTACTTGCCGCAGTATGAAATTACTTGCTTTTGAAGGGGAAGCAAAGCTGCAGAGCAGGAACTAATTGAAGAAAGAGACTGCTTGTTAGTTTTCCCCAGAGCCTCGCACTCAGAGCTTACACAGTAGTAGCAATATCTCCATCTCCCTTTCTCTACCCAGCGTTGTATAGAGATGTAAATAGTCATTCCTGCCTAATAAAGCCCTGGCTTTAGAGCTGAATTTGTGTGCTCATCCAGGCAGGTGCTCTCTGAGCTGCAACCATAAATTGGGATCACTGAACATGAACCCCACATGTGCTGCTGGTTAGAACAGATCATGGGATGCTGTGACCCAAGGTTACTTTTTCATTCAGTCTAAATGGGCTGGTTAAATGAATGCAAAAGAGTAAAAGCTCAAGGAAAACTTCCAAAACTACTTAAGTAGATGGACTGATTCTGGTAGTATAAATGTCTGAAACTGCCCACACATGTCAGCAGATTCCACAAGTTAGAGTATGCTAGTCATCTGGCCTTCAGGGCAGGCTCTGAGAGAATGAGCCAAATCAGGGCTCACCTGAAGCAACATCTTTTCATTATACATGAAAACTAACCATAATCTCTCCTCCCTACAGTTTTACCTTCTTATCTTGCTGTCCTCTCCTTTAATCCCATTTTCTTTCCTAATCTACTTCTTCTTCCTAAAGTAAAAGCTTTTGCAGTCATGCTTTCTGTTTCATAGTCTCTCTCCTGCTCTTCCTGACAGCCTTAGCTGTTTTTAAGAGGCAGTGAACAGGGAGCCCAGTAATACTAGGTTTTTCCAGGTTTAATGAGAACTGGAAATAGCAAACAGACTTTGTAAGTGCCCCCACCGAGAAAACTGCCTGTTGTGTAAGCTGACCCCTTAGCAGGTGCCAGAGCATCCACAGGACAGTGGCAGAAAAGGGCCATGATATGAACATCCCATCCAAAACACATGCAATAACCAAATGTTTGCATGTGGGTTACCAGGGAATTCAGCAACTGCACCCTGCAACGGCAAGAAACAGGACTGTCCATTTTCCTGTGTAGCTACTGCTTCTCCATGACATTAGTGCATTGTACTCAGCATGCAGGTGATGACTTCAACTCCCTCCAGCCCTTCTTGCTTGCCAGATCTGCCTAGTGCTGTTTGGCTTTCTTTAGTCACATGGTCTTTGTCCTACTGAGAATTTCTCATGGTCCAGAAATCCTCTTTTCCTGGGACCCTATGAGCAAATGTGATAAACAATTACAATGATGAAGCAGGAAATATAGCTACATTCTTCCGTGACATATGAATTTACCGAAATAACATTCCTAAAATATCCTAGTAAAGCTTTTTTTTATCTTTATAGACTTCTTGCCTCACATCTCTCCCTTCTCTGAGCCCAAGTCTTCTTTTTAAAGTGAGCTGATTCACCTGAAGTTGCCAAACACTGCGTTTATTTACTTTAGGCTTAGGTATTTTTTAATAGCTAAACATTGCAGTGTGTTAAAAAATACCAATGTGTAATGTAAGCACTTCTTGTTTTAGAAACCAGCTTCATCTCTGACACTTCTTACTGCACGTGTTTCCAGGAGAGAGGTCTTTATGTGTTGCTTTCCACTGCGGGGAACTGCCGTGCTGTACCAAGCTGGCATCATAAGCCTACTCTTCTTAATGCTTAGACGCTCTTCAGCTGTCTGAGTTAAGAAAGACGAGAGTGAGGAAGGCTAGGAGGCATTGAGAGTGCAGGCTCTTGGTGTGTCTGCTAACTGAAGTGTGCACCTTGTCAAATTTCACGCTGAATAGCCAAGTCTTCACCAAGGGGGAAGCAGAAACTATACAAGGGGCCTTAATAACACGTGCTGTTGGCTGCAGGGAGGTCAGGGAAACAAGAACCTGTCAGCTAGTAAATTATCCAAAGCAAAAGTGTTTGTGAGGGGGGAAGAAGCAGTAACATAGCTGTCTTTAGTCACCTAAGGTAATTAATCAGCATCATCAAACCCTGGCATCAGTAAATTCTGAAAAATTTTTCACGTGTTTATATTTTCAGAATAAATCTCTTCCAATGCCCTGTAGCTAGCACTTCGTGCCGTGACAGCTTTGTCATGAAGTAACAGCCTGCCAGGCGGATGTACCCATTTCCTCCCCTGTGGGAAAAGGCTGGCTGCTCCCGCATGGGCCAGAGTCATCCTGCATCATACCTGGGCCCTCTCTCCTCCACGCCCTGAATCAACTAGCTCTCCAAGACCATTGCTCTGGGGGTTTTCCCAGCTTGTTTCTGCAATGGTGGAGTGCTGTGTTTCCCGTGGGGAAAAGCTGTCAGTAGTTGCATGCCCTGTGAAGGAGCATAGGGGATCAGAGGGAACTTTTAACCTGCCTGAATGGTCGCAGGTAGTCAAGCCTGGTGCAGTGTCACACAAAGCAAGTTGGTTGCTGAGACATACTGTCTGCATTACCACATTTGAGTTACTTGTCCCTGTGCTCACATCTGCCCACTGCAGCCAGGTCAAGAAAACATGGCCAGGCTGAAAAACAAAACCATCTAGGTTTTCTACAGTTTCATTTCTTAAGATGGCTGGACCTCTTGCTTCCCACGTCTCATAATTCAGCCACTTATCATGTCTCATGGATTCATAAGGTCTAATAAGACAGAAGTTTGCTTTACTGCTTCTGTTGTCCCCAGTGCAGGCTCCTTCTCCAGTGTGCAGCACCAGCTCACACACCCAGGCGAGGTATTTCTGCTTTTTATTCCAGCTTGTGCAAGGAGCGAGCTGGGTGGTAACCTGCAAAAGGGCTGGCACCCCGATCATCAAACCCTTACACCATTTTAATGAACAAAGGCAGCAGCATTCATTGCTTGCAGATTACATGACTTTATTCAGTAATTAGTGCTCAAACCCCTATTTGCTCGTTATGTCTCCCACTTGTCATGCTAATTAGTCCGCAGGCGCAGTTCTTCCCTCCCTCTGACTCTGGGGTCTGTTTTGAGTAGGTGGTCATTGAGTTGGTGGTCATGATCTCCCNCATGATCTCCCCCAGTTACTGCTCAGTCTTGACTTCACTCCTGGTGGCTCTCATCCAGGCAGCCCATCCATCTTGGGATTGTCTTCCCTTTTCCTTAAAACAAACATTAGCCAAGCATACAGAGCTCACAATGCAATTGCTTAATCATTACTGTTGAGCTGTTGACAACAACAAAAAAAAATTGTGAAATCTGAATCAAATCTTGAAGGTCTCAATATCACTTCCAGCCTTTTTTAGGTCCTGTACACCTTACTCAGCCATCCGTTTCCTCAAGCCTGGCAACACTGCTGCCTCTCTACCTGTTTCTTTGTACTTGATAAGGGGAATAAAATGTTAAGATGGACTGACAGTGACATACAGAGACACTATAAGCCCATAAGTCCTATTTCTAGAGGAAATCAGTCAAGGAGTCCTTACATCTGTTTGCAGGATGTTAACCTTATCTGCACTAGTAAACTGAAAAAATTTCCTTGTCTGAGCTTTTTTCTTCATTTCCAAAACAGCTTCTGGCATATCTATCAAATGAAACAAAGCTTAAGCAAGATTTCTCTCTTACTTAGGCTGTTCTCAGTGAATATTTTCTCAAAATGTAGTTGGAGAATGAGACTTGGGTCTCAGCTACACTGGAATTGACTGAGCTTTTGGAAGATTTTCAATGATCATTAGTGTTCCAGAAAAAGAAAAAACAGTACAATTTTGTGTTCATTTTAATGAATTTTGAAAGCTTTCAATGAGCACAAGAATTACTGTAACTGAGAATCAAAAACTGTCAAGAAGATAACATTTATATATAGCCCTTAGAGAGAACAGTTTTCCATTCCCTGAACCTGTATTATTAGGACAGGCATCTGAGTATTCTCTTTTATTGAAGAAGGAGTCTTCCATTACCCACTCTGTTTTAAACTGGAGCAGACTCAACTGTGAGTTTAATTATCCACATATTCAAAACATCAAAAGCACACATTATAATAGGTACAACAGCAGGTCAGGAAATTTTTTGTTGGTTTTTTCCTGCTTTTTTTTGGTTTTGGAGTTTTTTTTTCTGTTTGTTTTTACTTGTAACCATGATAAAGCTCAGTCCCAAAAACTTTACAAGGAAGAACAAACTATGACAAATCACATCTCTTTTTTTCAAGCAAAATGGCACAGGGAAATAGATGAAGAGGGCACCCCTCAGACACTGGAACCATCCTTTTCCTATCATCTTACATGATGGCTTCCTTAAATCTGCCACACTCCATCTTGCTGTTATTTGGGCTTCCTAGGCAGTTCCAAGAAGATGAATTGCAATTGCAAGAAAGCTGTGAATTTCCACCCTCAGCATATTGGTGATCCTTTGTTCATGTGCCAGAACTGCATGTCATCCAGCTTAGCTCCTCTCACTCCCAGCAGGTTTTTCATCCCCCTGCACTGGTGACTTTGTAGAGAACACTGTCATTGCACTTTGGCCCCTTTTGGCTGTGCTGCGCCCACCAAGATTACAGTTTGTCACACTGGGCCTCATTTCAATATTGCAAGTGACCAGTGCTGCCTGCAGTGTTTTGAAGAAGGCCTCAGTAGGTCCTGAGTGACCCTGAGTCTCTTTCCTCTCTGCTGGCAAGGGCCATGACATATCCAGAGAGCTTCTCCGCAGCTGTGCCTCACCAGTACTCTGATAATTTTGTAACTGGCATGCTGCCACATATTTTATTTCTCCTACACCACCTCTGATATATTTCCAGCTGATCACAAAGATTCTGGCTGCTGGTTCTCAAGACCATATCTTATCTCTTTAGGTTATTGAAACTCATGCTGTATCATTGCTCTCAACTCCTTAAATAATCTGGTTCTAATTCTCGTGCCAAAAATCATTAGTAAAAATGTAAATAAGTTTCCATCCACAGGATGGCAGATAGATCAGTCCTGTCTCTGAATGGTCTACTGCCATCAGCACCTACCACCTTTCACTTCTCTTCTCTTAATCAACTCTTCTTCAGAATCCCAAGCTGAGTACCAACAAGTCTGTCTCCCTCATTTTGTTATTTTAACATGACTTTACTGAATAGACATTTTCTTTCTTTCTGAACCTCATCATTTCCCTTACTAGATGAGGAACTTATTTCTTTCCCCTTGAGAATGGGGTTCACTGCCATCATGCCTCTCTCCCTGAACATTTTTCTCCATCATGTTAACCTGTTTTTATCCAGTTATGGGCACCCTACTTGAGTAGTGAGTGCAACAAGCAAAATAATTATTTGGCTTTTTCTCAAATCGTAACAGTAGCCATCCTAGTAGTTATTAACAGTTTAGAAGTACCTGTTAGCTTGAAACTCTATCTGGAGAAAAATGTATCAAAGTCACATTGGTTTTCATATAAGCAGTTGAAGTGTGACTTAACAATGGAAACAGTGATAAAAAAGACATTAGGAAAAGGAAAGAAACATAAACACCCTTGACAGTATAAGTACGGGAATCTGGAGCTGCAGAAAAAGAGAGCAGGTTGTGAGTATGATGCTTCAGGATCGTTATGAATCGTCAGAGGCAGTTCTAGTTAAAAAGCAGTATCCTGCCATGACTCCAGTAATAATGTAATTATTATTATCTACGGTAATAATTCACAGCAGTGCCTTGCTCTCAGCTTCTTGCTGCCTGGAATACTTGAGGAACATTCAAAGGCGAGAGAGGAAAAGATCTATCAGGGGAGGAAGGGGCTTGGGGAGAGCAGAGAATTGTGGAACACTGACATTCAAAAAGAATGAAGCCATTTCTATGGGGGAGACTCTAAAAAACAAGAAGAAATAAATAATTCTGTCATCAAGCTGTGCCTCCTAGGAAGCAGCCCCTTCCTTATGTATTAGAGGAATGTGTAGCATTTCTTCAAAGACTACAGTGCATATAAACTTGAAAAAAAAAGAAAGGCAGACTAGAAAAAATTGCATTAAACGGCCAAACAGTGCCATCTGGGGACTACTCTCATAAGAATAGCATGAGCCAAAGGCAGCAAAGTTAATGAAGGACCTGCTTTTTCCACTCAGAACAAGCAGAACTTTATTCTGTGGGAAGTTTTGATTATTTGCATGGGGCCAGTCTTGGGGCCAGGCACTGATTTGCACACACAGCTCTATTAACAGTCAGGACTGCTCCAAGAAAGGAACACCAACCCATCTCTAACTTCCAGAGCTGTAGTCAAGCAGTAGCTTTGTTATATTTTCTTGAAACAAAGAATCTCTTAATTTGAAGCTTGTAGGAAACAGGAGACTACATGGAAATCAAGGAAAGGGTGATATGATGTAGCACCATGTAGAGAAATGCTTTCAGAGATTCCTGGTTTACTATGCTATGCAACAGAAATTTTATTTCACAAAGTCTCCAGGGCACAGTGAACCCCTATTTAAAGCAAATATTTTCAAGGGAGTGCCTGGGACTTTGCTTAAGGACTGCAGTGAAATCACAGAATCATACAACCGCAACAGTTTGGGTTTAAAGAGACATTAAAGATCGCCTAGCTCCAACCCCCCTGCCATGAGATACAGCAAGCAGTGCCATGTAGCTGTTTGTACAAGCAGTGGGAACGTGCTGCTTTCCAGGCTGCTGCAGATGATACAAATGGAAGCAGAAATCTCTTGTAAGGACAGCTGTGTCCTTTCAGAAGTGGCATGAGGCAGAGGAGGGTGCAGGAGCAAAGCACCTGGTACTGCCTTCAGACAGGCAGATTCAGTCTGGGCTCCTGCAGGAATTCAGGTTCGATGGGTGCCTGGGGAACACAGGCTCTTCAGCAGGATATAGAAAAGCCAGAGATGGACCAGATCTGCTGTTTTGGGTGTTGTCCAAACAAAAACAAAGAGCAGCTGCTTTTATGCCCCGGTTGCATATACAAAAAAAGAAGAAGGAGAGTAGCAAAGGCAATAAATTTTTTTATTTCTTTCAGAGGCCTTAGATTTCTTTGAAGGTTTATGAGCATTATATTAAGACCTACAGTTTAAGCTGGATCAAAGAGGAAAGAGGTACTAGACAATATGGCCTTCAGTAAGAAGCTATGGAAGCAAGGCAAGCTTTTTTGTGTTTTGTTTTTACTCTCAAACTGCCTACAAGCCCGGCTAGTTTTTGTAAAACCAAAGTAACAAAACTAGGCTGCATCAGAAATCTGTGCAATATTTGGCTACCCATCTGTGGTATTTTAACATTTTCAAGATTTCAAAATGTTCGGTACACAAGTAGTCTGTTATATTTATAGGATTTAAATCACATGCTGTTTATTCTATTTATTATTTATAATGCATTCATTTCAATTCACCTGCTGCAATACACAGTTAATTTTCAATAGTTTAATGTCCGTTTCTTTGCAAAGTCTGCCTTCTCTTGAGCTAACCCCTGGAATTCAGTTCTTATCTAGAGACCAGGGCCTGGAAAATCTGCTGAAACAACAGGACATCCTCTGCATCCTTGTGAAACTGCATGATAATTAGGGTCACCAGTGTGTTATGTTGTGCCTGCTGTGCCTGAGTGAGAACAGTAGGTACCAACCTCCTTCCATCTTACCTATGCAAGTGGAGCAGAACAAGTCATCCAGCCACTACTGCTGGAGTGACCACCACTTTTCCACCTTCCTACTTAGTCTGAACAAACATAAAAGTGATGTTTTGGCCATCTCTCTGTTGTGGTTACACTCACCATGGTGCAGCCCTGAAGATACTGTGAACCTTACTGGGAACAGATTTTTGTCAGAACAGGCACTGCACAACCTCCTCTTGAGAAAACTCATCATCAGATGAAATCAAGGCATAGTAAATTAATTCCCTCCAGTTTGCAGCATTTTTTGGGCAGGGCAGACAGTTCCATGGCACACGTGTCATCCCAGCACTCAGTTACTCCCTGCAGCTGCAGCCAGAGGCCCCATAGGTCCTGAGGAAGTTTCACTCAGTATCCTCTCTAACACACAGCTGTGGGTATGTTCATGGGGGTCTCAGGCCCATGTTTGAGCTTTCTTGCACTCTCCACTGCTCTTCCTACTTGCAGCCAGCTCCCTGGATGGTTTGACAGCCGTCCCCTCATGCACGTTTGGCTGTTGCCACATTGATGCTGTGTCTTCTGTTTTCACAAAGGAGTGTTCTTTAAAAAGTGTGTTACTACAGACAAAATAGATGCTGTACACCAGCTAGCAAAGAGTGCCTTTTGCTCTCAGAGCTTCTTTGCTTGCTGAAGTTGCAAAGTCCATGCAGTGCAGGAGAACTAGACTAACTAGAAAGTTTTAGGTTGGCCCCAATATAGAGTGTCAAAAAAAATCACCATCTCTTTTATTCAGTTCTTCAGATACAAAAGAAATACATATTCAGCTCCTTTAGGAATTAAACCATTGACCTTTCTGAATGCCAGAAAGCCTAGAAGTGGGGCAGAGGGAGAATGATTATCATATTATTAGAACACAAGGAATCCCAAATATACTAACTGTTAGACCTGACATTACCTTGGGAAAAGGAGGAAGACAGGCTGCTCCTGTTAGAGCAGAATCTGTTGGAGGTTGGTTGCACAGACAATTCAGCCCGGCAGAGGTTTCTCTGATGTTTTGGGGGGCATTTGACTTGTTTCAGGTGTCATGCAGAAGTAACCAACATCCTTACTATGCTTTTTTGCAAAATGCAGGAAGCAGCATTGACCCAAATTGGGGGGCGGTTCTCCTCTGGAAACCCTCAAAAATGTGTTTCTGTGAGAGGTACTCAGGCATATTTTGTGGATACTGGAGGTCCCTATGATAATGGGACAGGGTTCACATATGCAGCTGCCAGAGGATTTTGTCTCAGGGAGACACCTCAGCCCCAGGGTAGATAGTGCAGAGCCTCTCACTTGCAAGGGACTTCCCCTGGCTCCTGCAAAAACCCCTCAGAAGGGCACGTGCAGACTCCCTCATAATTCACAGCAGGTGTACAGGCACCCCATGACAACATAGGCAGGTCCCTTTTCCAGCCCACTGCGCAGGAGGGAGTGCAGCAGGCACCACTCGAGGCCACCACTTGTGCTAACTGCTTGGCAACCTTTGATCACCCATTTAAAGCAAATTTCCTCTCCAGGGCCTTTGGAGGCAAGAGGGTTCAGTCCATGCCTGTGTTTCAGTTGGTACAAGGACTTCCATTTCAAGGGTGTGGATGAGGACAGCCCTGACTGAAGACGATTCACCAACACTCTGGGAGTGGCAAACAGTCCCAGCTACAGTGTTCTGCAGAACCTGGGGGCAGACCAGGGTGCAGCCACTTGTGGCAATGAAGACCCACGGCATTTTTGTTTTGATAATATCCCACATATTCTAAGTGTCCTCCAGGACTGAACCAGAGTATTCGTTGCCACTTCCACTGCCGTGAGAAGGCAGGCACTTCCTTTCACAGGCCAAGAGCTAGTCATCATTTGTTGTCAGTGCTTTCTGTTTGCGCAATACTATATTGCTGGTAACCAGAAAACATTTATAAAAGTGACTTGACGTTATGTCTTGGTTTGGTTTGGTTTTTGAAAGTTTCTTTTCACCTTTAATGACACTTGTCCCATGTGAGAAGGCATGTCCTAAACTGGCAGTGACAGCAACAAAGATCATCTATTTCCCAGGGAGATCTGACCATTGTACAATTCATGATGAACTAAAATTATTCTTGAAATTAAGATCTGCTAAAGAATTTTTGTTTCTGCATCAAAAAAAACCCACCTGAAAACCTGTGTTTGTACCCAGTGAGGCAACCAGATTCCTTTACCAACAGTGGTGGGATGCATATATATTTGGAATAAACTACAGTGTCCAAATGGAGGCAGATACTGTCTTGCCTGTTTCTGTCCTTCCAGGAAGCAGAGTACAATGTTTTCAGCATAGGGAAAGTTGCTTCCCAGGGTTTCTGTGACCACAATTCCCAGTCCAAGCTGCAGTCCTGCTAACCTGACAGCACACAGGTGTTCACAACAGGGAGCTGCTGTGTCACAGTCAAAGGGGCAGAGCTAAGGCTGAATAAATATTCAGACTCCCCCATGCCCATGCCTGGTTTAACAACTGACTGTTTCTCTGAAATACAAGATCCCCCAGAGGGGTCCCTCCAGGTAACAGCTGCTGAATGTCAGGGTTCAAAATGCCTGAACCTCTTGTGCCCAAATTCATTGTCAAGCAGCTTCTTTCTTTTTGAAAGTTACTTTTATTAGGTTTCAGTTACTCTTGCAGTATGCTAAGTTCTCAAAAACCAACACAAACCAGAGATCTGAGAACAGCATTTGCATTCCTAGGACAGTTTCTGTGAATTTGCTGAGGAACTGCACTGTCTCACAACACTGCAGTTTTTCTTTATCTCATCTTCTCACTACTCTGTATTTCTGAGGGAAAAAAAAAACCAAACAAGAAAGCTTGCAATGCAGCCACAAAGGAGGAGTTGTCCAGATCACTTGTAATGTTGCATTCAGGTTGCCTAAGCTGAGGGAACAATGTTGCCACATCCCAGGGTGCCTGCAAAAAAGGACTCTCCATTTGGGAGCTGTGGTTCCTGCACTTCTGCACATTGTAACAGAACTGCTTAAGGAAGGTTTGGTGGCTACTCAGGAGGTCAGTTTCCTAAATGAATACCATCACTTCTGAGGTCCAGTGGCAGCAATAGCTGCAGGTAGCCATCTACCAAGGCGTACTTCAAGGCAGGCTTATACTTCTGTGCAGCTATACTGCCTGAGGATGCACAGGGAGCCTTTGAACCTCCCTCCCTCCCAGCTGCATTTGCCGATGTGCTCTGTGCTGCAGCTGCATGCAGGACAGGAGAGTGCTGGGGAGGGTACTGCTTCCTACACCAAGATCTGGCCAGCAACTCACGTAATTTTTCTTTCTACGCAATTTACTCCTACCCAAAAACCTGCTGAAAACGGGGGAAAAACAAATCCTCTTTACTCCCATCAGCAGAAAGGAGATTTTGTAAGCTACTGAGCAACAGGTGTGAGGGGGTGGTTAGGAGTTACTACCTTCATAAGATTTTTTTTAACAGCTGCGTGACTTGTAGTGTTGCTTGAAACAACTGAACATGCTCTGAGCTCTGAAAGAAACTGAGCTCTGAAACAACTGAGCTCTGCCCACTGGGGCTTTCAGTGGTTAATCCACAGTACAGGGATCCAGAGCACAGCTAAAGATTTGACTAACAACTTTAAGCTTTTCTTATATGATTAATACAAACTATAAGACGGTTCACTTCAGGGACTATTATGCTATCAGCACAGCTCTAGACACTTTGAGGCCTGCAAACAGGCCTCCACAGAAAGAATCAGAACACCAGTTGTGCTCAGTGGGAGGTCAGAAAAAGCTGCCAAGATGAGGAGGAGCAAACCTCCGCAGAAATACTTCTTGGACTGCTGTCCAGCTCTCCACTGCCCTTCTTTAAAGAATTCCTTCCCAAGAAGAACCTGGTTGTGTTTGATGGATGCAGCAGCTTCTCGTGCCTCAAGCACCATCTCAGACACCGTGTTTGTGCAGATCCTCTGCCATTCTGCAACAGCACTTTAGGCACGTGGGGAGAAATGTGCTACCCTGGGTTAGCCAAAGGAAGCAGTCTCCTCTTTGGCTGCAAAGCAAATCCAAATCCCTGGGCCAAACACTTTCATCAAGCAGCAGGGAGAAGGAAGCTGTGGCTTTCACCAGAGCTTTTGGTTTCACTAGCCTGAGGAAAACCTCTCTAGCAGGAACTAGTTCTCAACAGTGGAGGAGCTGGGTGACGTGCACCTGAAACACTGCTCTGCCATGTTAGTTAGTGTAATACTAACAGATTACAGGTTAGTTAGTGTAATACCAACAGATTATACCCTGCCTGCCTTTCCAGATGAGCTGGACTGAGACACAGATCATGAAGGAAGGGTACACAGCTTCCAGTGAACCTCTCTGAAGAGACAGAGATCCTTCCCCATGTCAGCCAAGGCCCATCAGCTCCATCTTGGTGTGTGGTGGGGCTCTAAGAGCCACAGTTCCAAGGCAAAGGCTGACAATGTAGTACTTTGAAGGCTAGGCCAGGTGGATGAGGCCCCTTTTCCTCTCTCTGAGAGCATTTGGAAGAAGAGAATTGACTCCCAGACCTGTGAGATTTCTTTCAGAAGACTTTTGTAGTGCTGAAGTTGGTTGCTTCACTTCCCCAGCCACACCCCTGTTGTGTCGTATTTGTATATTCAGTTTATTTGAGAGGGGATTGAGCTGCAAAAGGGAGGGACAAGGACAGCAAAGTGGAAGATCAAGTAACAGGATACTGAGGCGTGCAGTCAGGGCTGTCCAAGGGCAACTTTCACACCGCTGTGCACCTGAGCACCACAGTCTGGAGCAGAAGAATAAAGCAAACCTCCTTTCTCATCGTACCACATGTGACTGACTGCAGCCAAGAGGGTGAGGAGGCGAGCAGGGAGCAACGGAGCACCCAGGACAGACAGACGAAGCGTTCCCAGACCCATTCCAGACCTGATGGCCTCAACATCTTCCTAACAGCAACTGGACTCGTAGTATTATAGTCTTAAATTTCCATTTTCTCACAGGGACACATCTGCATGAGTGCACATGTGCTTACCACCTCCTCACTCACACATAATCCCTTGGCAGCTTCAAATGCATCTGCAGGAAAGAAGAGAGACCTTTGCAGTGTGAGACAGTCTTCAGAGGTCTCTGGTTAGGTTGATAATGTCAAATGTTGCAGTGACATTAAACCATTTCTCTCAGGTGAAACTTCAAACTGAAACTCTAAAAACAGGTTAGAACAAAAACAGTCACTGTTATCAAACTCATCAGGGAAGCTAAAGCACAGAGAGGAGAGGTTTCCTTGCATTAACCAGGAACAGAAAGAGCAGATGACCAAAAAGAAACCTGGTGTCAAACCCAGTTGATGAGAGAGGAGACTGATTACAAAGTCTTTCTTGGATCAAAATGCAAACTGACGTGTGAGTGGCAGTAAGCACCTCTTTAAATCAGACATGAAATGTTCCTATTTTCACACACAATTAGCCTCACTAGAGCAGTAAGAGCTGCCTCAAGCCTCCTTAATGTAATCATTGCTTGTGGAAAATTTCCTCTTGCATCTTTGTTACAGTTTCTCCCACAACTTATCTCTCTGAATAGGTGATCATTTCAGTCAGAGAGTGTGAGGAAACATCTGGCCCCATCTGGCTCAATTAAACTGCCTTGTTCCAAAAGCATAACCCATCATTTTCTGCTCATCTTGTTGTATTTTCACTTTTGTCTGAAATTAGGACATGCTTGGAAACGCTAATTATTTTATGAATCATCTAACATCAGACTCGATACATCTTTTTTTGTTGTTGTTGTTATGCAGAACCCTCACTTTCAACTCCTTTGTCCACTGATACCAACGTAACACCGTCTGGCTTATCTCGTTCCCCAGGCACCAAATAAAGCCTTCCTAGCAGTAAAACCGTCCATGCGTATGGCAACGTGCTCTGCACTCCCAGCGGGCCTGCTCGCTGGCAGATTAAGCCTCTGTGCGCGCTGGAGGAGGCGGATGGTGCTGATGGCAGAGGGCTGGGGCGGTGCCCCGCTCCCGCTGGCAGCCGGGGCTCACCGCGTGTGCGGCACAGCCGGCCCTGCAGCCAGACACGCCGCAGGGCAAAGAGCGCACACGGAAAGCCCGCTCCGGGCCAAAGCACACGCAGCGCTCACTGCTAGGCGCAAGGACCAGCTTCCAGGCAGCTCCTCGGGCACCTGAGCTGAGGTGCCGCGCCCCGCAGCTCAGCCTAATTGTCGGGTGCAGGGCAGCAGGAGGGAAGCCTGCGGGAAGTGCCTCCCCCTCCGTGGCACCAAGGAAGAACCAGGCTGAAGAGCAGGGCCTCTTGCACTGCTGCATTACGCAGAGATGTGTCTGTTGCAGAAGGGCTTGTCGAAGGCTTAAGAAGCACAGCTTCAGACCGTAAGGAGAACATTTTTGTCCCCTGGCTTTTAGCTGCTGTGGCAGGAAGAGGAGCAGGGGCAGGCCTCCCCAAGACTTTTGGGACAGGATTTATGGGACGCAGAGCAGTAGGCAGGTTCCTCTGCTCTCCTGCCCAAGCATGAGGTATGTCAGGGGAGAAACAGCAGGAGCAGGAGAGCGTAGAGGGCTGGTTGAAGGCACCCAATTCTTTTTACTCAGTTACTATCCCATGGCACAAAAGGGTACTTTACCATGGCACAAGCCACTGGAGAAGGGCAGATCCCTTCTCTGATGCTCAAGTATTACATCGGTATTTGCGTGGTCAGCTATTCCCGTGCTTTAGGCTCACAACATCACAGACATTGTATCAAGCTTTCCAGAAACCCCAGGGTCTGACAGCCCTGGGGCCCACAAGAATAAACACACCAAGACCCTCCTCCAGACGTCCAGGCCACACAAGGCCGGTGGATCTAGTTCAGGGTCCCTGCGGAAGCAGTATGCAGATTCCCAGCTATCTTGTGCCGTTTCCAGAAGGTTTGCTCTGAAGTCAGAGGTCCAAGACTACAGCAGGTGCCCAGAACCCCAGAGATGTCCTGCTTCCTGCAGGAGTCTCTGCAAACCCTAGAGCAAGCTCCTGCAAACAGTCCCCCTGCAGCGATGCAGAGCCAGCTCTCTTGTCAGCTTTTGGTGTTGAGTCTGCAACAGCACGAGCAGAATCAGTTCTGCCTAGCAAGTTATTCCTGCCAGCCAGCAATCCCTGGTGTGTGTAGCTGCACGCTGCTCACACAGAGCCGCATGGTTCAACTGGCCAGCAGTAGCTCCTGCTGCACAGGATGCTCCTAGTCCTGGTGACTGTGCAAACTATGACATTGCAAGTAGAGAGGCAGGAAATGGCTTGTGCCATCTAATCCTCCCTGTCCCCAGGGCTGAAAGGTCCATATTGAAAGCAGGAAAGATTCTAAGTGCATGTGTTATTTGCTGGAGATCTAATACGGATCTGTGTAAACAGCTGATCTCCCACTGAATTCACTTCTTTATTATACAATTTATTAGAGGATTATTCAGACAGCTCAGCTGGACCTTACTAGCACATCAATATTTATTCTGCCCTTTAGCAAGAAGCAGAACTGCAAAGCATAATTTTCTTACTAAACTCTCCTGCTGGGAAGACAGCACCTTGCTAATGCCATAGAAACCCTCTCTCTCCTGCTTGTGGCCTCGTGCAGACCCACTCCTGGGCCTGGCTCGGGAGCACAGCCCAGGTGGCACAGGCAACACCGTGCCCAGGTGTCACCGAAGAGACACATCTGCCCAAGCCAGGGGCCCCACTGCCCGTCCCAGCTGTGGAAACCTGAGTTGTAGCTAAAAAGACAAATGGAGGCATAACTGCCATTATTCTTAATGCCAGGGGAACCACGTCAGATTTCAAAAAATAGAGAGAAAAATAGAAAAATCACCACCATTTCAGGTGACTCTGAAACTGGAGTTGCAGAGATCGATAAGCAGATAATTCTGCGAAAGCCACAGGAAAAAAAGGCTCTGCCTCAGCACACATTTGCCTAAAGTGCCAGGCTGCTTTCTTGTTCGTGCTCACTCCTCCAGAAATAAATTGCTTCAGCATCAATAACTGCATGTGTAAAACAAGGGCAAACATTACCTCAGACACAGTCAAACATCAGAAAATAAGAAATACATAGGCCTGTAGGGCCCATACTTAAGGTACAAAACCTTAGCTTTTTAAAAAGGTACATGAATTATCAGAAGTATTCACCTCCCATTGCAAAGTCCATGGTACTGTAGGTTGTTTGAAGGACTTAATTCCTTGTCACTCTTGGAAATTCCTTACAGGGGAAAGTGGATGTTTGCTTGCCACAAACATAGCACTGACACATGAGAATTTCTGAAATTTCATGTCTTAAGGGGCCTTGGATTTGCCTTTTCTCACCTAGAAACTACAACCTTGTAGCTCAGCCATACTCATAACAGACCTTGAGAATCGTAACATTGCTTTACTAGACCTCAAGTTGTCAGGCCTTACATCTATCTTTGCTTGATTTTAGCCATCTCTGCAAAATCTGTTAAGATGCATCACCTGCAATTTGCCTTAGGATTAGACACTTACTGTCTAGCTTGTCCTAGCTGCAACAGCAAAATTGGCTGATGGTCAGTGCCTGCTTTTGCCCTATGGATCTGAGCTTTTTTATTTTTTGGAGCTATTGCCTCAAAAGTCTTTTAGTGTAAGTTTTGTTTAGCTTGTGCAATTGTGTTGATCTTCCTTCCTTGGTAAGAAATTGTCTCTTATACAAAGAAACAGCAAACCTGAATAATCACGGTGTAATTAACCCTGTGGACCCACAGGAGACAAGGAAGTATCTGCTGCAACAAAGATCTTCCTAAATGTACCTAAAGAAGAAGAAGAAGAAGAAGAAAAAATATCAGCCATTATCAACGAACATTTTCCTGGAAGAAGGCCATGCAATGCCAGTGGGCAATGTACAGGAAGGCCTAATACCTTACTTATTGATGAAGTAACTAGTGCTAGAAGTAAAGCATTGTACCTTTTAGGATAAACTTTTTACTCTTTTCCTTATGTTGGAAAAGCCAGCTCAGGAGCAACGCTGTGCCCAAGATGAAGTCAGCACATGTCCAGGTTCTTGCACTTCAAGAAAACTCCTTCCCCTTGTTCTGTCATTTCTTGTCCTTTCCAAAAGTCCCTCTCCCTTCTTTTTTTAAGCCCCCTTTAGGTACTGGAAGGCCACAAAGAGGTCACGCCAGAGCCTTCTCTTTCCATGCTGATCAACGCCAGCGCTTCATAGGAGAGGTGCCCTAGCCCTCTGATTGTCTCTGTGGCCTCCTTGGAACTCATTCCAACAGGTCCACATCTTTATGTTGAGGGTATGGAGATGGACACAGTACTTCAGGGGGGATCTCATGAGAGCAAAGTAGAGAGAGAAAATTCACAAGACTCAGGGCGTTTCTGACAGAAGGGTAGGGAAAAAATCCTTGGTTTTCTTCACTTTGAACTCTAGTGACTTCCTGGAAGAAAATGCAGGGTGGTGTGGCAGGAGGACACGGCTGGCTGCAGTAGGTAGATGTGCGCCTTCTCCTGTGCATTGCCCAGGAGGGATCATTAAAACTGATGCAGCCTTTGTCCTGTTAAAGAATACAAAGGTATGCCACTGTTCTGCAGAACTAGAGCTTAATTTCACAGTTCTGGAGAAGGCCATGGTCTTCTAACCTCTCCTTTCTTGTATGCAGATTCTGCAGAAACTGCAAATAGTTGTGCTAGGAGAAATGTCTTTGAGAAATGCATTTGCATTTCAGTCTATCTAAGGAAAAGAATATGAAGTATTAAATACCACCACAGATCACAGCGACAGGTCTTCCAGCCTATGCTAAAGATCTGCTGAAAAATTCAGCAGATTCTGATCTTCCAGCATCAGGAGTAATCTTCTAATATTATCTGCATAGCACTGAAATGAAAGAACTGCATTTATCATTTCTCAGTTGAAGCAGACACGTTGCACTTGACAGCAACAGAATTAAAAGCTGAAGCTCATCTGATTTTATTTACCTTACACCAGATGCTTGATCATATTAAAGATGCAGTTTCCAATCATTCATCCAGGTAAAACTCAAACTTTGCTTTTAAGGTTGGTATCAAATACTTGTAAATTGCTGTCATTTAGGCTGAATTTTATACCCTCCTGCACAAGGATGAATAAACGCACATCCATTTTTCTTTGAAAAAAAGCAGACTTTTTTTCAGACAGGGAACTTTCCAGGACAGAACGTGATTCAGCACCTCAGTTTAAGTATTCAACATGCTGACCAGACAAATTTTGTGGCTTTCATGGTGGGGCACAGGAACACTACTGAGAGGTGGGTCTTTTCTATGAGAGCACTTATTAAGGATGCTAACCCTGGGTCTAATGCTGGACAGTGCAGGCAAGGCACTCTTTGCAGTCATCCAGGAACCTCACACCCAGTCACCTCAACAACCTGACCATGGGTGAAGCAGCCTGGGCTGAACAGCCAGTGCAGCCTCATTACTCAGAGCAAGTGTTAGGACAGCACAGCAGTTTGCACTGCCAGGAAGATTTGGGTGCTTAGTCTATTCTTCCTCCTCCCACTGCAGATGTCTGAGTATTCCCACTCTAAAAACTGTGTTTCTGCACTGAGGTCACACCTACTCACCACAGCCCTGGGATCTACCTGCTCTCCACAACCCCTTGCTCTCCTGTGCTGTTTTCAGTATGTCCACCACCCGCCCTAAGTTCAGGGACACCTGTGGGTGCATGTCTCCTCTTCCTCATTCTCTGCTCCTGTCCACTTAGAGGAGCACCTGTTCTCATGGGGTAGGAGTTAAAAAGCAGCAGGGTGCTCCTGAAGGAGGCAGCAGTGCCTGGAGCAACTGCACAGCACATTCCCCAGCAGAGCTTCTGCAGAGGAGCTGGCTGCCTCTGCTTCTCTTCCAGCTTCAGAGAGCTGTGAGCTCTGCCTCAGGCACTGTCAGCCTGTGAATTCAGACATCCAAAAGCGGCCCTTTTCTGCAATATTCACATATGAATTGCACAAATGCATTCAAAATGCTTAGTGTTAAAAAACCCCTGTGTGGTGCAAGTGTGAAATGGTGACAAACACATCATTCTGCCAGCAGATGGCAATCAAAACAAAGAAACATGATTACTGGTGTTTCGGTTTGAGTCTGGCCAGAGGCCA
>WBMZ01011390.1:0-60788 GCA_013400975.1 Atrichornis clamosus
GGCCGGGGCGGGCCGGGCCGGGGCTGTGGAGCCGCGGGCGGGGGGTGACGGGACGAGCCAGGCCGGCAGTGGTGCCCCCGGCTCCGTCCTGCCCGCGGGCCGGGGCGGTGTTTCTGGGCGGGGGCGGCGGGGCCGCGCCGGGGGCGAGCGAGGGAGAGGCCGGCGGGGCCGTTTCCCGGACAGCCGAGAGAGCCTGTGCCCGGCGGGGCTGCCTGGGCCCGCAGCCCCTCTGCCGGCCGTGCTGCCCCGGGCCGGGCCCGCGGTGCTGGCGCTGCCCAGGCGGGCCGGGCCAACCCCCGGGGGTCCGGGGCAGAACCGCCGCGCCCGATGCCTGGAGAAGGGGGTGGTTTGCTTTTGGCGTTGCCTCGCTGAACACAGATGGTGTCTTGCCATCTCCTGCGTGGTGTTGCTTAAATAAATCTTCTTTTTCTCGGCCACACCGCGCCGTGCCCGGTGTGACTGTGTGGTGTCAGAAGTTATTAATTCCTCCTGGTGCGCAGGGAGAGCATAGGGGAACAGGATGGACCTTCTCTTTAGGAGACAGTTAAGTGACTAAGTGTTTTGAAAATGTCCAGGGTGGTAATTTACTTGTTAACTTTTTGCGCAACGCCAGACACCGTGTGGCTGCCTTGCAAGTCCTGTATGGAGCGCTCGCACGGTGTGGTGAAAAGCTTGGGCTGAATCCCTGTGTGCCACCGAGGAGGGAGGTGCAGCTGAGACTCTGGCAGTGCCAAACCCGCAGCTTTCAGTGCGGTGTCACAGCTGTGAATGTGCATTCCCAAGAGATGAAGGCTCAGAAGTCGTGTTGGTCCAATATGTTGTGATCTGTTCCCATCAGAGGGGAGAGCTGCAGTATAAAGACAAGGCTTAAAAGGAGACGTGGCCTCCTCTGTCTGCGGGCACAGTAGCCTCCCAGTCGGAAGAAGGAAGTGATGTTGTTTTTAGAGATATTAATTTCATTTTCATGAAAGGTGGTGATAGTAAATATCGTTGCTGTGCCAGAACATCATGAGCCCAGGCTGTCTGAGGCACTGAAGAATCTTTCGTGAGCGTTGGTCACCTTGCTGTGTTGCCCTGTTGCTTTGTGGAATGTCAGAACGTCTCAGGGTCAGTGGAAAATCTGGAAACTGGGATGAAACAACTAGGAATGATACGAGTTGGGTGAGAAACCACCAGGTGGAAACTACTGTATTACGGTAGTTTCAGACTTTGAATTACTTTTTCAAGCACCCATTAATGAGTACCCACCCAGGTGCCCTCGCTGTGGTCAGGTTGTTTACCTGCTAGTAAAAATATGTTGCTGGTGCCTTGAATAACTTGCAGCTGCAGTGGTTGTATAAAAGCAGTAAGTGATTTCCTTCCTGTTACATTTAAATAAGCCTTTGCAATTAAATATATATGTGCTGAATGGCATATAAAAAAAATAAAACATATATAAATGCAGGTTTCCTTTCTGATGTGGTCTGAAAGTGATTTATGCCAGAATAAAATTGGACTTCAACTTGATCATCAGGATTTCTGGAAAAAAAAAATAAGAGCCGATTGGTGTTTCCATCAGTATTGCCATGTGGGACAGTTGATGATTCTTAATTAGTTTGAAGAATTACAAGAAGCAGAGTCTTGTTAGAGGGAGATACCAAGAGAGAGTGTAAAATGGGGAAATAATCATCACAGGGGAATTATTAATAGATTTCAATAAAGACAGGGACTTGGATTGATCTCTCTCAGTATTTGGGGGCTGGAACTAGATGATCTTTAAGGTTACTTCCAACCCGGAACATCCTGTGATTCTATTTTAGTTGATAACTTTAGTGCACAAAATAGGATGCAGTAATGATGCTTGCTAATGACCTAAAGCTGGGAACTATTTGCGGGCCAAAGAGAGCTGAGAGATCCTGCAGGAAAAATGGAATGAAGTTGAGTGTCAGAGTTAAATAACACAGGCTGAAATGCAGTGTGCAAGGTTTAGGGCTGGTGCCAGAGAACAAGGATTCAGCAACAGGAAAGAAGAAAGACTTGAATGTGGTAAAGGATTACAGGACATGAGCAAACCACTTTATGTCTGAAAAAAGAAACTATGATGCTGTGTGCTGCAAAGAGCTCATTAAACAGAGACATAAACGTGTGAACCTTCTTATACATCAGCTCTGGTCATACATTTAAAAAAATGGCTATACAGACTTCGTTAAGTACCCAGAGCTGTTGGGATGGTGGAGAGTCAAGAGTTTAGCTTGTTTTCCTAGACAAGCTAAAGCTAAGAAGGGACGTAACAGTTTGAAAGCTTGTGTTAGGCACAGTATTCCTGGAGAGTTTGTAATTGGGAGCTACAGCCTCCAGTGCCATGCATTGAAAAGATTCCTGTAAATTCTCAGAATTCCTGTGATTACCTGGTGGGCAAAGCCCCGAGGGACACAGGGGAGGCTCTCAGCTGAAATAGTGATGTTTTTGTGACCCCATGATTTCTTTCCTGGAGGCTAAACATATTATCCAAGCTCCCTTGCTGTGCCATCCAGAGGAGGGAAGAAAATCTGGAGCACCTCCTTTTTGCTTGGAGGAAGTGTGTTGCAGTGCCAGTGCCAGCCTTGATACAGACATCAGGGCTGGCACTGTGAGTCAGGAGGCAGACTAAGAAGGCAGACACCTTGGTTGTCCTTTTCCCCCCCAGGATGTGTCCATGAGTACAAGTAATGTGGGGAATCGGCTGTGTAGAAGAGATCCTGTATTCTTAGGAAGACACTGCTGCCTCCCCAGACTGTCAGTGGGAAGTTTCGTGCAATCAGAACTTTTTTTTTCTTTTTTCTTTTTTTTTTTTCCTGTTGAAACTTTTTGCATGTGATGGAGAATGCCACAGTGTGGCATCACATCATCTGTGCAGTTGACTGGACTATCTTAACTAGCCGGGATGTATTTAACTTCTCTTTTGGCTTTAAATCAGCGGAGTGAATGAATGCTGTATCCTCTGCTCCGTTGCTGTATCTTCAGAGAGCTTCCTAGGGTTCAGCTGGAGCCGGGGAGGAGGTGGAATGGATGTTCTGGTTTGGCCCCCCTGTGCCATAAATAAGAGTTAACAGAAGCCGCCACCAGTTGGCAGTTTCAAATTTAAAAGCAATGTCAGGGATTTTTTTCTGAAGTTCCAGGTGGCTAAGCTGTCAGTCAAAACTGTTGTTATACATGAATGTGGCACTGAATCCATGTATAACAAGACCCTTGATGGACAGGTATTTTTTTAAAAAGAGGGGTTGGGATGGCAACTCTGCCATTCCTGTAGTGCTGGCAGTTACTCGTGTAGGATGCTGTCTAGTGCAGGGGCAGGTGGAGCTCCTTTTTCTTCGCCCTCAGGTGCTTTTGTGCTTGATGAATTACAGTTAGGGTTTGTAGTAGTGTTTGGCACTTTTTACCAGAAGTGTGTGTTACCTTGGTAAATACTTCTCTGTATTGAGGTTGCTGCTCTGGTTTGCCGAGTTGTTTGCTCTCACTAGAGGTTACAAAACATATGTGCTGCAGGATTGCTGAAATTCTGACTCTAGCCTGAAAATTGTTTCTCAGATTTTAATTTCCAGTTGAGAAATGCTTTCTGGTGTCTCTTCAAGAAGAGAGTTCTGTGAACCCCTGTGGCTGACTTGGAATTGAGGGCTGTGTTTACTTACTGCTGAATTATATAACCTACAGTTTTTGCTTAAAGGAGGGGAGGAAACCAATTTATTCTTACTGCAAAGCAAGCCTTTCTTCCGTTTGACACCAGTGTCATTTCTCCACCTCTTGGAATGTGCTTTCACATTCGTAGCTGTCCCATCATGCATGTTTCCTCCTCTGTCTCCTAGTAGACAAAGCTGTTTGTAAAACCTGTTTCTTTTGTAAGGCATTTTTGCAACTGTGGTTGGTTCTGCTCTCAAAGGACTAATTGCCTCCTCAGAAAAAATATAATAGACATTTTTTTAATGCAATCCCCAAATAATTCAAGAGAAATACATATAATGTTTCTTTCTGCTTTTTCACTGTCTTTTATTATTTTTCAGGGTTTGGCTGTCTCCTAATTGAAGAGAGTCACAATACTGATTGCAAGTGAATTCTCAGCCTGTTGGATGCCTCTGATAACATAAGAAGTCATGGCAGAAAATGATGCAATGCCAACCTTACCAAAAAAGTGTGGCCCATACATTTCATCTGTAACCAGTCGTGGCATGAATTTGGTAATTCGTGGTATAGTGCTGTTTTTTATTGGTGTATTTCTTGCATTAGTATTAAACTTGCTTCAGATCCAGAGAAACGTTACTCTCTTCCCCCCTGACGTGATCACAAGCATCTTCTCCTCAGCTTGGTGGGTACCACCTTGCTGTGGCACAGCATCAGGTAAGTTCACTCATGTATGTATGCCTGGTATGCAGAGGTAGTTAGATAGAAAAAAATGTGTGAGAGATGGGGAAGATGAAAAATTCCCTTTCAGCATCACTGTCCTTGTTGAGCTGTTACTACCCTTCTGCTCTCCCAGTGTATACATAAATAGCATGTGTCCAGAAATTGTTTTTCTGCTAACTTGTCTTACTGTAATATTGTTATCAGAGCATAACCTTTGGTTTTTCTGCTGGGTTAGAGTGCAAATTTAACAGACTTGAGAAGGTAATGCTGCTGTTGACCTGGAGTTGAGTTACAGGAGTGTGCTCTCGGACAGCCCTTGGAAATACCCTGGTGGTGTCAGACTGTGCAGGACAAAGTGCCTTGTTTGAGCACAGCAAACCACCCTGAGAAATGCTCCCTTTTGTGGTCCAGCTTTCCAATTGTTCCTCGTTGCAGTTCAAGGTACAGCTCTAGCTCAGTGAAGCTGGGAGCCCTGACTGTGTCTGTGGGAGCTGAGGGCAGGCATGCAGTTGGCAGCTGTAGGGGCACGGTGCAGAACAGAGCCCCTCGGAACAGTCATGTATCTCAGATGATGTGAACATGCTCCAGTTCTCCCATGACCACGTAGGGAGTTGAGCCTTCTGTGTGTTTATCTAGTTTAAGTGAGTTGTCCACTCTAGGTAGTAAAAAATACCCTCTTTTTCCTCTTCTTTCAAGTATCACGGCATACTCCATGTTACAAGCATGATGGAATTTGACTTTCTGCTTGTCTCTGAAATCACTGATCCTGTGGGTCAGTTTCAGGCATTTCTAAGGGAATATTTTTAGCAGCCAGTACTGGAGAATTCTGCTTTGGTGAAACTATACATTACAGGTGGTACCTTCCTAGAGGCCAGTTCTAATCAGATTGAGAAGCTCACGATTCTGAGTGTTAATGTGAGTCAATAAACTTGCTTTCAAGATGGCATCACTGTTTTGCTAATGACAGTATTTAAGCCTGTTTATTTCCTAATAGTCTAATTGCCTTTTTTTTTTTAATACCTTCTTGAAATACTATACCCCATATGCCATAGAGGAGCTTGATTTGAAAGGAGACCCTCCAAACAGCTCCCTGAATATCAGTTGTGTTCTCTAGTGGAAATGCATTTGGCATGTTATAGTGGTGGTTACATTCCTGCTTTATCTGCCTGTTATCTTAGTCCTCTTCCTGTTGTCTTGCCAAATTGTTGATTAGTTTTTGGTTCATATCCTGCATTTGCTGCATTTTGCTTTTATGCTTTAAACTGATTTAAACTGATTGTCTTGACAAATAAGTCTGTTTTATATATGGAATAGTGGGGGTTGAAATGACAGAACCCCAGCGTGGTGTAGCAGCGATGCCCGAGGTTTGCAGTGTTCACTTAATGTTTGCACTGTTGGCTGTTTGCATCAGGCTGCACCTTGTGCTCTCTTGGGTCATCTGAGAAGGCTGCAGCTGCCAGGGGGAACTCGGGAAGGCCAAGTCTGGCCATCAGCTCACAAGAAACTTGTGGGCCTTCCTGGGTCTGATGAGTTGGTGGGTTTGATGGAAAGACTGGATATGGCCTGTGAATTGTAGTCAGTCATCTGCTACTCAGTTGCACTATTGGATTTTAAGCCACCTGATTTAAAGATATTACAGCCTTAATTGGCTTTTCCCAGCAGGAGTCACCCCTGTTGAGGTGTTCAGGGTATTTTTTTTTCATTATCAGTCTTCTCCATTTTCTTTCCTTATCTTCTCTGCTAGCATACGTACAGGGAACCTCTGTGGTAAATGCTGATAATTCACCCATTTTCTTACCATTTGTACTTCCATAGCCTTCCTGGAATTGACGTGAACATTTCTCTGCAATATGGTTTATTATTATGAACAGAATAAAGGTATTTTGCATATTTATAATCAGTGGTGATCGAGTCTGCTTTCAGAGAAGTCCTTTCATCCATCACCGTTATTAGTCATGAGTTTGGCCCAAGGCCTTTGGCAAGAAAATTGCTCAGGGAGGTTTTTTTTCCACTCCAGCTTTACTGATGATTTATTTTCCTGAATCCTGGAGATCAGTTTCCTCTGTGGCAGACAAGAGAGCATTTGCAGTGTTAGCCCCGTCAGAGTGCTGGTCTGAAGGCACTGGAGTCTGCACCGATGGCTCAGGCTCTGCTGTGCTCACACCACAACAGTGTAACATTAAGGCACCATTATTACTCCTTAGTGGAGTTGGTAACAGTCTTCGTAGTTGCAGTCATAGTAGAGAATACATTTATGAAGAAATACTGAAAGAGCATCACAGTTCCCTGGGGCTGGAAGTCCTGTTTGCTTGCTGTGTTCAACAGCTGCCGTAGGCTCTCGGCTTTCTCTCTTCTGGGTGCGCTCGGCAGTAGCATTGAAGAAGAGAAAAACATTATCCAAACAAAGCCTGCTTGTAACAAGAACAAAAGAAAACACAAAATACTGATGTTATAAGCCACATTCAGGCAGTACTGTGGTGTGTTGATTTTGCAGTTATTTAAACAAGTATGTTTGATAGGTGGGATTTTCAGAAGTGCCACCCTGCAAATTATTAGTGCTCTTTCTGCACTATGTAGTGCGGATTTTGGTGTGGAGGAGAGCTCTGTCATGCTCTGCCCCTAGTTCAAATTGTCTCTGTATTGCTGCTTCTGCTGCAGTGGCTGGAGATGCTGCTGAAGTTTACAGGGCTTTTTTAAATAATGAAACTCTTTGAAATTCCTCTTCTTTGATGTTGTATGTTTTTGTGCTATTTTTCCTTAAAAGATCTGTTTTAGCAATGACTATATGACAGCTGTGGTTGCCAAAGTCTAGGTAGTCTTTATTCTAGTTAAATGCTGCCAGTGCTTTAACTTCTGGGCCTTTTTTCTTTCCTGTCTCCACAGCTGTGATTGGGTTATTGTACCCCTGCATGGACAGACATCTGGGAGAGCCACATAAGTTCAAGAGAGAATGGTCCAGTGTAATGCGATGTGTAGCAGTCTTTGTGGGAATAAACCACGCCAGTGCTGTATCCTATATGAAATGAAATTGGCGATAACAAATGGGTTTCCACTTGAAAAAAGCTCACGCAGTCAGTCATGGTGGATTGTTGTTAAAAATGTAACATGCAGCATTTTTGCAAGGGAAATGCAGAATGTGTGTTGGTGTCAAACTTGTAGCAGCATTGGAGGTGATGTTTCACATATTTTTTTTCTGAAAAATATTTTCATTAGAAATGTCTCAATATTTGGCTTTTTCTTACTTAAAGTCTTTATTTTCTTTGAACAATTAAAGTAAGGGTGGGAAAATATTCACGTCATAGGTATTACAGAAAAGTGCTTTAAGACATTCCAAGCTGATGTCCTTTTAACACCATAGTAAGAGGTTGAAGCCCAGTCTTGAGGTCATCAGGGAAGCACATGCACTTCACAAACAATGGGGAAAACCCAGGACCAGGAATACCCAGGACTAACTGCAAGGTGGTGTTGCTTCCCCTTTCTGCAAAGGATGCCTTCCTTGGTGCTGAGAGAGTAGTTCTCATTCCTGTGGTCATTCAGTAAGAGCAGTTAGAAGTCAGTCAGCACATTGCAGTATGTTGTACACCTCCTAATCCTGTAGCTGCTCAGACACATCCTCACACAAGTGTGCTCAAAGCTGTCCTGCCTTCCTCCCAGAGCAGCTGGGGGGGACACACTGGGTGACAAGTGGCTTTTCTGATGGTCTGGTGCGCCTTACAGGCAGTGCTGTGGGCCTCAGAGGTTTTCTGTAGTTATGCCTCGTACCTCCTCTCACAGCTAAAAGCCAGGTCTGTTTGTGAAAACGGGGCTCTTGTAGACTAACCAGAAAGAAAGTTGATCATCTCTGCAACACACATCTCCATCAGTGTCAGCTCCAACACAGTTCACAAAAATGGTGCTAAAACTACTGGTCATATGCTACTGAATCTCCTCATTCCCAGGAAGAGAGGGCAAGTAAAGTGAAGGATGGGAGAGCTGGCTGAATTCTCGCTGAGGTTGCTTGGCCCTTTGAAGGGTTTTGTTGTTTGATTTTGTTTCCACCCTCTGCTGTCCAGTATGGCTGGGTGAGCTGGAGCTGCCAGGGTTCCAGGACACTCCTCACAAGCCTCGCTCTCCTTGCCAAAGATGCACTAGTCTGGTGCTGTGGTTCTCACTGACCTGGCCTGTACCTGTTGGGTGAGCGTGGGGCAACTTCGCTGCTTTTATGAAGTAAAAGAGTTGACAGCTCCTCTCTGCATGGGTCTGATTATTTACAGTAAATTTTCTGCAGTTCTCTAACAGCTGTTACCCATAGTCCAGGACATCAGTAATGTACTGGCTGTATTTCCTCCTTGACAGTTTTCCAGACTGCTTTCTCTTCAGCTACTGCCAGTTCTGCACGTTGCCAGATTTGATGAGGGTTTTGGTCTTGTTCGACACTTTTTCTAAAGCTATTGATTTTTATCCTGTAATTATTTATTTCAGTTAGCTGGACTTCTTTCTCATTTCCTCTAGGTCTCTCTCCAGATTTTTGTGAGAAAATAGGGCAGTATTTTTTATATCATCATCCCATACATTTGTTTTCAGGCTTAGGAAAGTTGACAGCCTCCTCTTTAATTATCTGGTTTGGACAGAAGTAATGAGAATGAGTTCCTGTTTCCAAAGCATTTTGAAGGATGTGAAACACTGCAAACTTATCTCAAGTGATTTCACACTTCTATCACAAGTTGACAAAACTGACTTTCAGTGTTGATTTACATGAACGCTTTCCAGTAATATTTTCATTTTGTTTTATAGAAAACATTAACATTTTAACATTGAATGTAAAGTATCATGTAAACTAAACAAAATTGCAACTAAGAGTGATAAATACCTTTTTTTTTTGTATTTCTCTATCGGTTGAAGAAGGCTAATGCTAGATTTAAGATTTCATATCGAGTGTAACAAAGGGCCAGGTGAGGATGAGATGTCCTTACTCTAAGCAGTAACATTTGCTTTGTGTGTCTGTATAAAATGCTTGCACTGTCTGGTAGGTGAAGGGTCTCTCCACTCTTGTACAGTGCAAAGACCCTAAAATTTGAAGAACAATCATAAATTTTTAGCTTCCCGATACATTGACAACAATTACAAGGCTTATTTCCTCACATCTGGTAGCTGTGGGAGAGCTGATACAGGAAACGCTGTATTTTCCTTAATGGTACTTTTTTTCTGTTGTGCCAAAATAGAAATAGAATGACAAAAATTGCTTAACCCTTTTATGTGGTATTTCCAAGCTTCTCCTTAACAAGCAACCCAGAAGGTGGATTTTGCCAACAATATCCAGCTGTCTCTCACGTTGGCAGCCCTGTCCATCGGGCTGTGGTGGACCTTTGACAGGTCACGAAGTGGCTTTGGCCTTGGAGTAGGAATTGCTTTCCTGGCCACGTTGGTATCACAGCTGCTGGTGTACAATGGAGTTTATCAGTAAGTATCTGCTCCCTTAAGGTGAAATGGTAATGTTCTGAAGCTGTACATTAAATCAGAATAACTGGAAGGGTACAATTTGACATGATTTTCAAAGCTGCTAGCACCTAATTTTGAGCACAGGATAAATTGGACTGTTTATGAAACCTGGTCTTTGTAAGTGAGAAATTTCTGTTGGCATTCCTAGTTGGAAATGCTAATTGAAATAATATTGCTACCTTGCCAACAGTGTAACACGCTTTGTTTAGTGGAACAAATGCAGCTGTAATCAATAAGAAGCCTCTTTTGTTGTTTGCTACAAGGAATTAAATTTCTAGAATACGTATCTTTTTGAGTTTAAATGTCCTAATATTTGTCAATTTGCCTTGTGATTGGAGGTCTGTCTGTATTGCACAACGTTGAGCTTAAAAATATGTGTTCTTTTCCAGATACACATCTCCAGATTTCCTCTATGTTCGTTCCTGGTTGCCATGTATATTTTTTGCTGGTGGAATAACAATGGGCAATATTGGCAGGCAGCTGGCAATGGTGAGTGTGGAGGGGGACTGATTGCCTTCCAGTGAAAGTATAAACGTGCATGTCTGACCAGACTTACCTGGGTGGGGTTTAAGAAGAGCTATTTTATCACCCATTTTGTATAACAATCACTTTCTTAAGTCTTTTTCACTAGTTACGTAAATTAATGTTATTTTGTCAACTTCTGTTTTTCAGTATGAATGCAAAGTCATTGCAGAGAAGTCTCACGAGGACTGAGAGGAAAACAATATGCACCTTTTAAACAGGAAAATGTCTGACAAATGACTGTTGGAGGAGCATAAGGAACACTTGACTATGAAATTGCCAAAATGCAATTTTTTCCCTTGAGTGGTATACTTTACTGCAATCTGTGATTGCTGCTTCTATAGAAACTTTGATGTCTGATTTTGATTACTGTGAAGTTACAATAGTATGCAATACTTTTGACAATATTGGTTCAATTATAGGATTCGTTTTTCCAAATCTGAACAGTTTACCATAAATTCCTGTCTATAATGTTGCAGTGCCAAACTGAACCTTTGCACTACGTTTCTGTAGCTGAAACTTCTTGCTTCACTTTATCTTGGAAGTTTTGAGGAATTTGTTCTTAGCAGCTAGTGAAAGACAGAGGGGGTTCACATTTAGCAATGAAGATCTCTTTCCATGATGATAGCCTGTAATATCTGTATGAAATCTATGGAGCACAGGTGAGCTTTGATGCAATAAGTAACTGATTTATGCCTATTAACACAGTATATCATTCTTCTTACTCACGTTACAGGAAACTTAATGCAGGTTCCATGGGTTATTGCCATAGCATTTCATTTGTGGTACCTGCCCAGCATCACAGAACACAGAAATGGAAACAGTCTGGAAGCTGTGCTGTTGTTCCCCTGGTAACACCCAGCATACACGTTTGTATATGAATTTATGTGAACTGTGGGCAGATTTTGAAAGTAGTTGTGTGCACAACAGGATACTTTTCAGGTCGTTCTTGTGCAATCCTTTAAGCTGATTTGTGTTGATAGGAAAAACAGCTTAGGGAGTTTTCATTGCAAAATTTCATTGTGATGAAGTAAATCAACCACTACCATACAGTGTCATAAACCCCTCCGTTACCAATGTTACTCTTGGTGGTCCTTGCCTACCACCTGCTCTGTTGGCAGGGATCAGCAGAGCTGTATTTTGGGTACTGCTGTAGCCCTCATTGCTGTGACTGCACCAGGCAAACAAATGTGTTTGTTCCTACAGCAGTTTCCTGAGGTACAGAAATACTGTTTCCCCTGTTTTGCAGGTGCCTGTGCACAGAAAGCCTGGTAGGACAGCAAGCTGAAATAGGCTGTGTGCCATTCAGTTCCCTTCTTAAGATGGATTTTAGTGTGTGACCCATATTTGGGGGCATACCTGGAATTTCCTCTTGGCTTTGCAGCTCCTCTTTAAGACTGTGAGCTAAAAGAACTTGTGCAAGAAGGCAGAAAGCAGATTTCAGGAGGACACTGCTAACCTGTGCCTGCAGTGAATCTGGCATGGGATGTCTCCATGTTGTGTTCCCCTTCTGTCTTCGTTGATGATGTTTTAATGTATTTGTTTTCCTTTTTTTGTCTTCAAGTACTATTTTTTAAGTCTTCCATGAAAGGTTTATAAGACATGTTACAGTCACCTAGGGAGGCTGGAGTTGGTCCAAAGAACAAATAGATGTTTAGACAAGTTTTTATTAATAAATGTGTGAATGCGTTGTACACAAAGCTTGAACTAGGCAACCTTTTCAGTCTTACCTGCTTACCTCCGGGTCTGAAAAGTGTGGAATGGAGCACTTCCAAAAGCATTGTAACAAAAGACGTGGTCACAGAAGGAAAACTTACTGAATGGGCAATTGTAAAAATAGTAAATAAGCAAGTGATATATGAAGAGCTTGGTTCTGCAGCTCCACAACGTGGCAGCTCAGCACCCGCAGCGAGCGCTCTGTCATGGAGCAGTGCTTCAGGAAAGCACCTACGGAAGTAGGGCCCTGACTAGAGATTTTCTCTTAAACTATATGGCAATAAGAAGCATTTTATCAATAAGACCAAGAAGCTGGGCATGAATGAAGGGTGTTTCTTTAGGCAGGCTCTGGTGATTTGCTGAAGAAGCTGTTGGGTCTCTCTCTTACAGTATTTCACCTCATCCTCCTTCTTTACTTCAGCAAATGGCTTCAGCTCGGTGGACAGTGTGAGAAGTCCCTCCTAAGTTATCAGAGCATGGGTGGCATAAAAATTCAGATGTTTCTTATTCTAACTGTAGGGAATAACATGGTACTTCAGTAGCCAGTGTGCTGGCTTGGTAAACAGTGTAGTTTCATCATGACCAATGGGTGTGTACAACTGGAGATGAGTTGCTTTTGTTATTCCCTTGGTGGCAGAACTGCTGTTAGCTGCCAGTCCCAGTACTTACACAGAAGCAGCCCTGTGTGTGTTCAGCTGTGCAGTCTGTGAGAAGTGGTTGTTGTGCACCTATGGCACCCACTTTACAGCACTTTGCACTCAGATTCAGCTAAACCAGGTTAGACTGTGCTGTCTGCTGACTTTTAAATTTCATTTTGGAAATTTCGAGCATGTTGTGCAAAGGCAGCAATCATCCAAAATAAATTTGGGTGGAGTCCTTTATTACATGTGTCTTACTGTTTTTATTCTTACTTGACTAACGTCAGTATGGGGTCCCGTCATGGGTGTCCTGTGGTTTCAAACTGTGCTGTAATTTTGTGGCTGATGTGTTCAAACCCTGGAAAAGGTTCATGATGAGAATTGAGAATGCTGACACAGCCTTAACTTCAGTGGCGTGGACATGCTGCTACTGTAGAGCATGTAGTTACAACATTAGACTGTCTTAAAAATGTTGTTCAATAAAGAGTGAATAAGGTATATTTTAGATACAACTTTATAAGCACTATAACCTCTTCACCAGTTAACCCTTGTAAGGTCTATGCTGTTTAAACTGGCAAATTGCTGTTAAAAGCAGAATGTGCATTAAATACAGTTGCAATCTTGATTGTTAGGTTTCTTCTTTCTTTAAGAAATGACACTTAAAATACACTGAGTTGCCTTCTATCAGCAATCTCATAAGAATTCTGACCATTTAGGTGGCATATTGGTTGCACACCAATATAGAAATAGTGAAAAACAAGCAGGGAAGATCAAATCAACCGTGATTCTATCTTAATTACCGTGCTGAGCAGCCTTGGAAAATTTGCCCTTTTGAATCTGCTGTGGGAATAAGTTAGATAACTTCACTTGCAATACAGAAAATAGAGATTTAGATATAAATAGCTGCTATGAATATGAAAAAACCTCACAACACAAATGGCAGGGAAACTCTTAATATATTTGTATTTATTCATATTCTGGTATGGATATGAACTGAATGTTATTCTGGCATTCACAGACTCCATTCATTGTGCCCATCACTCTGTCTCAAAAAAGATGTGACAAATAGAGGTCTGGAAATGTGTAATGGAGAAGCATCCAGGCAGGGTGAGGAAGGTGTGGGAAGAGAGGTGCTTGGGGGTCTGAGGTGCAGTCCCACAGCAGGACAGCACCACAACTGAAAGCTGGAACAGGCACAGGTGGTGGATGGAAAAGTTCCCTGTTTGTGTTGTCAACCTGTGACCCAAAATTCCTAACTTTGGTATCAAAAGGCAGCATCCTGGGCATGCCATGTGTCTGACCAGGCAAATTACAGCCAGGGATAGAAATAACCATCATTTTGGATAGTAAAGCACTAAGATTAGACATAAACACTTACGGAAAGGTGTTTTGCTGGAAACTTAACCTCTCCCTGCCATCTATAGCCTCAGAGGGTGGAAATTCCAGGTCCTTCCAGCCTGAGGGAGTCAAATGGAAAGTTACTTGGTTTTTGAGGGAATATTCCAACTGCTGAGCTGTCAGGCTCTTGAAAAATGCGTCTTGTGCCTCTCATTATAACACGGCTGCTGTAAGCAGCTAGGAGCAGAGTAAACACAGAAACTTTTCCTCCATAGCTTCTGTACTTCCCTGCTGCCATCTGGCTGGGAGCTGCCAGGGGGACCTGTGGGCATACACCAGTCTCTTCCCTTTTTGTCTTTCCTGCTATGTAAGGAAGGAGCATAATTCCACCAGCCACATCACCCCGGACATTTTGCATATGCTTTTTACATTTTGGAGCAGTGTTACCAATAATTCCTGATGGCAGTGGGCAAATAGAACCCGTGGAAGTGATGTTAAATATCAGCTGCAGTGCCTGTGAAAGTCCATGCACAGCTGGGCAGAGGGAACGCGTGCCTCGCCGTGGGAATAGCTATCTAATGCTGTTAGTTTGGATGCCAGTACTAAATGCAAAGCATGAGTAATTTTGCAGCTTAATGTTCAGCACTAAACAGTAAATGAAAGGTCAGTCCAACATGTTAACTGTCATGGAATAGTAAACACTCCTTTAATTGCTTCAGGCAGCCAGCTTGGATTTTTGGTGTGTCTGTTGTCATGTTTTGAGCAGCATGGTCCAGAGCCTTGTCCTGATTATCTCCCCCCCAGTCAAATGACAAAGCCTCAAATTAAAGGATAAACTTTATGCCTGAGCTTTTCAGGCAGCATCCTGGGAGTTTGTGCTTTGAATGTTTAAAAGCTGGGCTGGGGAAGAAGTAGGGGTTATTTCTTGATCTGATTGGAGCTGAAATCTGTGTTGAAATGTAGTTTGGTATTTTCTTGAGGTTTTCCTTTCTTGCTCTTTGGTTCTGAAGTGCAGAAATTCAGTAGCTCCTGTTGCATGTTCACACTTTTTTAGCCTGCCCAGCACTGTAGCAGAGAGGAAGCAATATATAGGAATAGAAGGGAATATAAAGGGAAAGGGCAGCTAGAAAGTTTCTTCAGGCCAAGCTGGTTGAGAGCTCTATGTCCAGTCTGCTCTGTACATCCGTGCACCACCTGCAGCATGCCCAGATCTAGGTCCATAGGATTCACTTTCTGTACAGGCAGCAGTTTGTCTTGTCTTTGTCAAACCTCTCTGCAGGAGGTGACCTGTTGTGCTGTAGTTCTGCAGGGATCTGTGCACACATTGCAGAGCATTTGCAGTTGCAAGGTCCACAGGTGTAGGCATACGATCTGCTTTTTATGACTTTGTTGTTAGAAATCTTGAAATTGTGCCTTTAAAGAAAATATGGCAAAATATTTATGGAAAGAAAAATCTGTATTTATAAATATATCTCTGTCTGGATTCACAATGTAGTTTTGCTACTGCTGTTCTCTGACTAGTTCAGTGTACTTCTTGTAGGCAACATTTAGATATTTAATAGTTTTTTGGTAATCAAACCTCAAAGCAAGATTTGTTTCACACAGTTATTGAGGAAAAATGTGTGAACTAAAGAGAAAGCAGTGAGGAACAGGGTTGCAACTTAAACTTACCAGATAGAAATTATGCAAGGAGAGCCTCCAGCATTTTCCATAATGTTGCAAGAAGGGAAAGGACAGTAAGTGAGCATTCTGATTGCACCCTGGGTTTCAAAACAAGGGTAAGGGGAGTCTTGCAGATGCATTTGTATTGACTTGTTCTTGTCTCAGCTGTTCTTCAAAGGCATCACTTCATAGGCCGTGATCACCCGAGCATGTTTTGGCTCATCTGTTTTCCTCTATCCCAGATGTTGCAGTTGTCTCCCCAGTGACTAGAGATGCCTGGGGTAAGCCTAGCTATGCCACCAGAGAATTCATTGGAATATGTCTTCAGCAACTTCTTGCTGAGATTGACCCAGTCCAGTTGAACTCTGTGAAGAGCTGGTGGTCTGGCCCAGGGCACTGGTTGGTAATGGTGAGGTAGTGAGGGATGTGACTCAGTGGTGTTCAGGTGGGGTGGAAGGGTGCCCAGTGCCTGTAAGGACGTTGTGTGCGTGTGTCAGTTACGGGTTCCGACAAAGAGCAAGGCTTCCCTGCTCTGCAGACCATCCTTTCTTGTCTCAAGTGGTGAGACATGCCATCAGTGTGCCAAAGAGAGAAGAATATGCTTTTTTCCTCCTCCTTACCCTTCCTTTGCACTAATACATAGGAGCCTGAGCTAGGGACAGTTAATCCTGTTCTTGGAGCCAGGACTACGTATAGGCTGGGTTAGCACTGAAAGACTCCACTGTTTCTTTTTAAAAACAAATGCTTGCTCTGTGCTGCATGTCGAGTGCAATCATTGCTGAATGAACTGACATTCAAAGCCAAGTTCTCAGCCCAGCTGGCATAAGTCCATCGATTTCAGTGGATATGCAGCGTTTCATGCTGGTTGGGAATTTGGCCCACTGTGTTTGAAAGGGAAGAAATTGTTTAGACCTCACTTCTTTTCTAGTGTGAGACAGGTCAAAAAAATTTCAACATTGTGCAAGAAGTAAGAGCAGCACACTGTAGATTTTGCCTTCCCCTCCTCTCTTTCAGCACTGATGAAAACTGTCATCATCGTCTGTGATTTGCAATGTGTGCTTTTTATACGGGATATCAGCTCTTCAGGAGAATCAGACCTGGCAGAGCAGATTAATAATGATGCAAATACAAAATGTTGGCCGCTGATGAGCTTGTTGTCATAAATGCTTGCCACTATCCTTCTTTTTTTTTTTTTTTTTTTTTGGTCCGGTATTTTGCCTGAAGGAAATTCAGCTGAGGCTTTGTGTTGGACCTGTGCCTGCTCTGATTCAACTGGGGAGAGAGAAATAATACTGCATTGTGTGATTTCAGACTCCTCTTACCAACCAGTTTCCTCAAATCGGTGTATCAAGCAAAAATGCAGCTGGAATAGTGGCTTGAAGAAGATGAATTGAAAGATCTGAAGACTGATGTTTCAAGGACACAAATCAAGGAGGTGATGTGCCCACTGTGGTGATAGGTGGTGTAAGAAATGTTAGGTAGTATTATGTAGGTAATAAATGTAGAGATGCAGTGTTAAGAAATAACAAAGCTGGTAGAAAGTGAGATATGCACGTATTCCTGGAAATGATTTTTTTTCAAGGTTTGTTGTGCAGACTGTGATTGTTGACTAGTCCAGAGGATGAACTTTGGGACAGTGAGGAGCAGCAAGATGGGGGCGTTGCTTGATAAGCTGGCTGGATACGAAAGGAAATTCAGCTTAGATGTCAGGTCAAAATGTCCAGCGCGAAGACAAATAGCAGTGGTATTTGTATAGTACACACACAGGCTTTTTGATGTTTTTTTTAAATGTAAATTTATAAAGGAGAATCACCTTTAAGTACCAAAGGACAGAGAGAGCTACCACAGGTTGCCTTTGCATTCAACCCATAGCCTCCATGGGAGTATACTTGAAGGTGTGAGGCAGACTTGGTTTTTCAGACCCACATGTGCTATTCAGGGTGCTTTTTTTGAACCCCAAGTCCCTGGATTTGCAGTGCATCTTGGGATGTGGAGAACCACTGGGTTTCACCACTCTGGATCAGCTCACAGGTAAATGAGGATGGCTGTGTTGCTTTGCCAGCCTGCGTGGCTTGACAAATCTGTTCCCTTAATCTGTTCCCAGGAAATGAAATAAGCTTGGTTGAAGATGGAGAGGTTCCCCAGTCCCCTCCTTTTCATCACAGCACCAATGCGAGGTCAGGGCAAAGGGTCAGCTGCCTCTTCTCTGTGGTATTGCCCCCTCCTGCCTCCCACCAGTCTTAGAAGCAGGACAGCAGAGGTGCTGTGCAGCACCAAAGGAACCCAGTTGCTACCAGAACCCCCCAAACTTTCAGGGAAGTTTCAAAGCTGTGGGGACAGAATGTGCTTACCAGCATCATCTGATTCAGCTTTTCATGGAATACTTATGCTTTGGTGAACTGTCAGACCTTGATAGTGATTTCCAAGGTCACAGTAGCTAATGAAACCCAGAGGGATATGGTGAGGTTGTCCTGTAGCTGCTACACAGCAGATTACTAAGGAATGGGACCTAGAAAAGGGATGGTGCAACACATCTGATGTCTCTCTTGCTCAGCTGCTGTGAGGTGCCCAGGATTTCACTGAGGAAGGACATAAACAGGCAACAGACACTTGTATAGGCAAATCTTTCTGGGACTTGATACCCTACCTAATGCTGACTGATGTTAAAGGGACTTCACGGGTAGGAAACTCTGCTAGAAAAATTGTCCTACTTGAGCTCAGATAAATGGTGCAGAGTATCTGGTGCATGCAATGAAGATGAACATATGTTCATCACTTTGGCATCTCTTAAATTATTAAGGCCTGTTCATTCTGGTATCTAAAGTTCTTGAAAGCAGTATCTTATCACCCGTTGAACTGTTTCCCTGCGATGGTTCACAATATTGTTTATCATAAGCACTGTCACATTTTGTCATTGATTAAAACAGTAACATCCACTTAATCTTGCTGTGGGAACAAAGTATTTTAATTTTCCTGCACTTCTGCAGTATCAGGCTTCTCTTCAACACACTGCTATTTTTAGTTAATTCAACTGACCCTTTGTTACGATTTCTAATGTAAAAAAAGCTGATTAATGCCCAGACACAACACCTACTTTGAAAAAAAAGAAGGTCTGTATTTATTCTGACAGACAGTTAACACCTAAAACATATACCTCTGAGCATTTACATATGTCCTCAGCTTTCGGGATGTCTTCATCACGTTAGTGTGCCCGAGGCCTGACGCGAGTTCTGAGATGGTGCCGCCTCCGCTCCTGGGAGAGAACATGGGGGTTTTGAAGTGTGGAGGGTCTGGCCTGTGGTGGGACCTTGAAGATGGGTGCAAGCAGAAGATGGAGACCCACCTGCTTTCCTTCTCCCCACTGGTTCAAAGAAACCCACCAGAGCTGTACTCTGAGCCAAGTGGTAATTGTACAGTTTTGATTTTTGAGCTATCTGAGTGTTGAGGGGAAAAAAAAAAAATAGTTTCTTTTTAGCGCCGTCTTATCAAAATGCCAAATGCTGCTTGTTTTTGACATTTTCAGCTACTGTTAAATAATAGTCTTGCTTCTGTCACAGCTAATGTTGACTTGAAGGCAGTTGTGCCTTTCTCAACTCAAATGCTAAGCAGACAGGCTTGGGTCTTGACAAATATTTTTCTGGGCTTGCCCAAGGCAAGTAAAAATGAGCTTCTAGTTAATCGTTTGTTTTAAAATTCAAATTGGTGAAATAGGCAATTAAAAAAATGACAATTTTCATCAGAATTTGCAAATTAAACGTCTCTTTGCAGTCAGAGCGGGTTCAAGAAACTGCTATAGATAATTGCTATTTGAAATCAGTGAAGTATCCAGCATTTTAGGGCCATGAGGATTGTGGCTGTTCTGCCTTAGTAAACCTTGATTGATTTCGTAAATAAGCATTTCAACTTCTCTCTTTAAAATAAATAAGCAATTTTATTGCTTTATTGCTTACCCCTGTATGGGAGGTAAACAAGCTCTCGAGCAGCAACCCTGTAATATCATGAGCCCAAGTGCCATCTGTCACTGAGAATTCTGTCCCTTTATGTACAATAGCTTCTTATGGCATTAGGTCCATTGTAGGTTAATTGATTAGCAGAGATCCTCCTTTCAGTTGTTCCTGCTTTTCTTCGCTAAAGGACCGTATCTCTCATCTCCATTTCCTTTTCTCTCTCCCGTATTAGCATACTAATCACACTGAACTCCCACTGCTAAAAAACTCTATCCATTTCGTGCTGGGGGAGGGGAGGAGGAATAAGCCGGCTTTTCCTGGGAGATTTGCAGATGCTGTTTTTATGACGGTTGGAAGGGAGGAAAAGAAAAGAAGTGGTGGTGGCAGAGGCGAATAATGCAACACGCGGGCTCTCGTGTGCCAGCGAAAGCTGAGCCTATGGCTGCATAAATATTGAACACATTTGAGAAGCACTATTAAAATAAATATCAAAGACAGCGTTGCTCACACATCTGTTTCTCCTCAAATTTTGCCACAGCGCTCTACATTTGTTTTCTCTCCAGCTGTTAACACCTGTCTTTCTGTCAGTGGTAATAATACAATTTTAGGTGGGCTACGGAGCTGACAGTGACATGAAAGAATCCTCTATTTTTGATGTAAGAAATTCCTTTTTCAAGATTAAAAAGGGCTCTGTGAACAAAGATATATCCTTGTGCTAATCCTTCAGAGCAGTATGTAGGGGGTTTGTTGTTGTTTTAGGGTGGCTTTTTATCAAACTACACGGAGCTGGGCTTGTATTGCACAGCTGAACTTGAACTAGATGAGACATCCTGCAGTGGGCAGCTACTGCTTGCCTTTGTAGTGCTCATTTTATTGCTGACATATATTCCGAAGGTTGTGTGTGCATGGTGCTCTCTCCATATGATGCTTGTTATCTAACCTCATCAGAAGTGTATGCTGTGCATTGATTGCTAGCAGAGAACGCACATCCAGCGGTGATGTCTTCTTTATTTACCTCTTAAATGAGCACACTATGCACAGGGCTGCCCGGAGAAAGTGCTTTATGCCTTTGCTGTAGCCACCTCAGCAGAAGGATGGTAGGAAATGCACAGCTCTCTTGGCATTGCAGATGATGAGGCAGATCCTCAAATAATGTAAGCTGAGAGAGCCCATTTTCTGTGCCTGTTTACCTAATGCAGAAGAAAAAGCTGTTTATTCCTTTTGGTCTATGGAAACACATCCTAAGGCTCGAGGCAAAGCATTGATGACCACTCAGAAATATCCCAGATAAGGAAGATAAGGCACAGGCTCAAGGTTGCTGAGCCCATATTTTTAGTCTTCCATGCCACCTTCACCTGCAAGGCAGTCCATGGGTAGAGAAGCTCCCATTCATTGTGGGTCTGTACATTTCCATCCATAATCCCCACCTGTGAGTCCCAAGGAGAAAAATGTGAGCGAATTTTGCAGGCCTTTCAGCACAGATTGGTTTTGCTGCCTGGGTGAAGCCGAGCTGGTGCTCAGACATGGTTTGTCAAGAAATGCCAGGGTGTGCCTGGCATGGCAGGTAGATGTCCCCAAGTTTGGTTTGTGTTTAAGTGGTAGGTGTGGTTTGGTCAGACACTTCAAAACAACAATAATTATTATTATTCTTCTGCAGGTCTTACGTAATTAATTATGGCCATGTTATTCTTTCATTAATGAATGAAATGTGTCAATTTTCAAAAATACTAATTTGCATCAAAATTTGCAACAGGGAACCCAAACTGACCTTACAACAAATAGCCCTCGAGGTCAGAAATTACCATCTTTATTATCTGGAGGAGGATATGGACGCATGAACCAGGTCACGTCAGCCTGGCCCTGGCAGCCACCACTTGCAGAGCTTCACGGACATCAGCCAAGCAGCCAGCGAGGGGGACAGAGGCTCCCCAGGAGGGCAGCGGCATTCCCGGGAAGGATCCCGGTCCGTGAGCTCTCATGGTTAACGCAGAGGGGCTGCAGCCTGAGAGGCTGCCCTTGGCACTGCAGCTTCGCCTCCCCACCGCGACTCCTTGTGCAATGCCTGTTTATTCAGGCTTCACGCAGGGATGAAACATTTGACCCATTGTGCGGGAGCGGGCGGAGGGGAGGAATTCCCCGAAGCGCTCTGTGCTGGCTGCGCTCGTCTGCCATTAAAGCAGTGAGGGGGTCGGGGGGCTCATTGTTTTCCAACGGGAGAGGTTTCGGGCCAAGGCTGAACTCTTCAAAGAAGTCCCACCCCAAAGATCTGCAATAATAGAAAATTGAACCCAACTGTAACTCTGGAAAAGGGAGATGCTGTTGTAGCATGAGGCGCTCCTTCATGTTTTCAGTTTGCCATGGGGGCTGCATGTGCTTTGGGGAAACTTTTTTACATGTTTAGTTCATGCTGGACTATTTTCCACTGCCTGGCGAAAAATCCCGAGGTGCCAAAATCCACTCTCGCCCTTGAGTCATCTCTCCCATGTTTTAAGTGCTGTTAGTGCTGATGAGTATCTAACTGTATTGGAGCTCCTGGTATCTCTCAGAAACTCAAATATTGTGCAAATTACAAGCAGGATGTTCAGGGAGCAGAATGTCCCTCTCTTAGCAGATGGCTGCAGCCCACAAAGTCCTGTAATCGAAACATAAAATATTACTACTTTTGCATGCTGTGTTTGGGAAAACATGCCAAAGTGTAGTTAGGTTTCATAGGCTCAGAAAAGTTTCTTCAGTAGGAAATAAGTTGTTTGGAGGGTTTGGCTTTGGGATTCTATTTTTTTCCTTTTGTTCTTACCAGAAAGATCTGTCTTCAATCTGCAAGTGCAGTGGCTCTCTGAATATGGCCCTGTCACAGAGATGGCCTAGAAAAGACTGTACTTCACTACAGTACAGTACACTTCACTACAGAAAAGACTGTACTTCACTCGAGCAGTGCCCGAGAGTTTAAAAGGTCTTATAAGCCTGTTTGGGCTGACTGATTTGGCATTGCTTTAGAGGCCTTTACCCTGGGAAAGCTGTAGGGTCTGGCTGCTCCTGGGACAGGAGCCTCTAAGAGGAGGGTTGGTCTGATGTGACTTTAGCTGAGCGCTGTTTCGCTGGGCGAAGCTCCCAGATGATGAATGGTGCTGTACACGGAGTGTGCAGAAAAGAGCATCCTTCCTCCTGGAGACAAATTACTTTCTAGTTTCCGCAGGCTGCATGGTTGTGATTTCCCCCCCCGATGTAATCTGTATTGGGTGTAATGTTACATAATGTGCGATTAAAGACCAGTGATGACTAAGAAGGTAAGTGATCAAATATTTTACCCGAGACACATACACACATCATTTATCTCACTTTTCTCACAGAAGAAATTAAACCACTTTCCTTAGCTGTTAGTCCAAGCAAATGAAATCCTGAATTTGTTTAAGCATTGATCCTTCTGCTGCATGTTCTCCAGGAGATGTTATTCAAATTTTGGGATAACATCAGTCCTTTGAATTGCTCTCATCAAGTCCTAGTCCATATGGTTTCTCTTGTGGATTAAAGAAATCAAATCACTTGGGTTATTCTAGAGATTGTAACGTCATGGCAAGAAAGTTCTCACTTGATACAGAGGCTTACTGGCCAAAATATTCTCCCATCCTAGATGAGAAAACTGCTGGTTTATGCCATGGTAGCACAGATAATTTTACCCAAATCATGGCTCTGTTACACTTCCATTCTTTTGAATGCATATCCCAAACAGGCTGCTGATATGAATAATGAGCCATGACAACTGGATGAAGCAAGAAAAACATCAGGAGAGATGCCTTGGATGAGAGAATTTAGAAAAACCTTTTGTGCAAAAAATCTTCAGTATAGGATGGCAGCATATCTGCCCATGGGCAGGGATGAGGATACTCCAGTCTTCCGTTCCCTGACCTGGTACTACTCAGCTGTTCCTGAAGTTATTTGGGAAAGTGTGAATTGGCATGACATCAACACCTCAATCTGAAGAGCTTCTCCTCAGTGGGACGTTCCCAAGGTTGGCGAGATATCCTGAAGTTTCTTCCTCTCTGTAGCCTGCCAAAGTCTTTGTAAAACTAGTGTCAAATCCAGCAATGTTCCAAAGCCATGACGGCAGCACAGCTGCTGTCCCAGCTCCTCCACAGTCCTGGGACATGCAGCAACTTCTTCACACAGATGAGGAGAAACCCAAGCCAAGCAGGGCAATTAACAGGAGCGTCACATCTCATATGTTCATTTTTTTTTAATGTGCAATGAATTATACATTTCCAGCCAAATTCAGAGCATTCCGTTTGCTCATCACAAAAGCCACCAGCCCAGCTGGCAACTGTCCCCCTGCCTGGTTCCATGGGGAGGGCTGTAAAAAACCCCACAGCCAAATTCTGGGTGAACAGTGTGTGTGTAAGGCATTGCAACCCTGCTGCAAACCCCACCATGCCAAGGAGGGAGCCCAACATGGGAGACAAACAGGACAGGACTTTCAATGTCTATGCAGAAATAGAAATGGAGTCAGGCCATGGATGCTGAATAGGAATTGAAAAATTTCCAAACTCTGGGGATATTTGTATTAGTTTGAGCTTTTGAAATTTTCCAAAATACTAACGTCCATATTTTTTCTGACTTCTCTGGTGTGTACTGGAGAAGGGTGTGCATTGAAATATTTTTTCCAGGCTCTGCAACACGTCCCCTCACACAACTGTCCTGTGTCTTTTCCCATCACAGCGCTGGCACTGGGATCCTGGCGTGCCGGCGGTGTTTGGGGAGCAGACAGCCCTCGGGCCACAGAGGTGCTCGGCCTCCATGTTTTTGCTCCACTGAAACTTCGTTCCGCTCGGGCTGAAATATGAAGTGTTAAAAACTGCCATTTCCCTCCTTCCAGTTGCATTCCTGAGGGAAATTTTGGAAGGCGGCCAAAGCCAATAGAAGGCAGGAACCCCGCAGCAGAGCAGCAGCGGAGGCAGCGGGAACAGACTGTGCCGGGAATGCCTGCGGCTGCCAGGGAATGGCGGTGCTGGCTGGCCACAGGGAAAGGAGCAGTAGCACCATTTCCTCTGCCCTCATCACCCGCTTCTGTGGCTCACTTTATTTCTCTCTGTCACGCAGAGTCAAATCATGGGATCGCAGCTCTCAGGCTCTCGGGGAGAAGAGAATCAACACTCCTGGCCTTGTGCTAGGGAATGGCAGGAAAAGGTAGCAAGAGGGAGCAGAAGACAGGGAAAATGTGTCCTCCCCACCTTGACCGCAGGCCTCTGGAGCACAGATCTGCTCTCCCTCTGCACATCTCCTCACTCCCACTAGAAAACCTGACCCTTAGTGCACTGGTAGCACGCTCTGCTTCAGGGCTTAAATGCTCATGGAAGGGAGAAGCACTGTTTCACTTACACCAAGAAATTATTTTGCAGGGGGGAACATGGTGAAAAATATGGAGGAAAAGATCAGGAAGCAACAAGTAGCAGCAGTGAAACACTGAAATACACAGGCTCGGGTGTTCAGAGCCAAAGGTACACACAAAAGTACACTTCAGTGATCAGGCCTTTGACAAGCTTGAACTATGTGTTAAAGAAAACCCAGAAAAAGTCATGGAGACATTAATGAAAAGGTATTAGTCAAATAGACATCCTTGTGTGGAGTGTGTGCAGGGTGTCAGCTCAGACAAGCCATGTCCATCCCTTCTGCAAAGGAGGCTGAGTCTCACTCCCTGTTTTGAGGGTCTGTCAGTACCAAAGGCACTTTGGGGCAAACAAAGGCTATGAGCTATGAGCAGGGCAAATGTCCATCTCCTGCTCTGGAAGGCTGCTGCAGACCAGCCTCATGCTGTATGAATTCTTGTCGTACTGGAGAGGAGCTCGGGCAGGTTTCAATCACCTTGGAGGGGATTTGGCTGCTGTAACACACGTCCTCACACGCCACAGGGCCAGCCCTGCCCTCCTCTGCAGGTGTGGGGTCTCACTCAGGCCATCCTCCCTCCCTGCCAGCCCCACACCGATGTCTCAACTCCCCAGAGCATCCCGCCTGGTACTAGAGACTTATGTTTCAGCTGCTGGGCTTCACCCTCTGGGCTTTAATTCCTCCACATACGCGTTGGCAAACTGTGCCTTGTTCAGGGAGGTTCTGGGAGGAGTGATTCTGTAACAGCGGGGAAAGAATTTATGGTCCCCAGTGCAAATTACCACCCTTAGGAGAAACAGCATGCCCAGATACTGAAATAAGTGACTGTTTTGCAAATCAGAAAATGGCAGTAATGGGTCTGGATGTAACTGTGTTCCATTGGTACTATCTGGAACAACATGGAATGTTATAACATGGAAGGACATGGCTAGGGCTGTGCCAGAAAGAATCTCCATACAGATGTGGATGAAATTTAATCTAAATATTTTAGGGTCAAGGGTCATGCTGCTGTGTTCTTTCTCATCTGTGTTTTAATAGAGCCATTTCTCCCTGGAACCTGGCCATCACTTCTGTCTCCTGAAGCCACGCTGAGAGCCAGATTCTGCTTGAGGCACACGAGATGCCTGGAAAAACCCCGCTGCAGCTGCTGTGCTTTGTGGTAGGAAGGCACAACACTCCTTTCAGCAGCAGTGCTGGGGAAAACTTCTTAGGCAGCCTTCTCCTTTCTTTCACATGGGAGTGTTTTCACTGTACCATCTCCAAGAAAACTCTGCTCTGTCTTTGTTTGGCTCTGCCTTTCCTCAAATATGCAATACCTGCTTCAGCGTGTTTTGTTCACAAAAAGGGCAGTTTGCTTTCTTTTTCTGGCAGAAATACCTATCTGCATCTGAGGAACAGGGATGAGATTTTCCACGCTGAATTCCTCAATGCTGCAGAGCCAGTGCTTGAGCTCTTAGAGGCAGCGAGTCATGACCTGTCCATGGGGCAAATCCCTTGAATGCAAGATGCTCATCCTGCAAAAGGAGAGGGCTTTGTTCTTGAGGGCTTTGTTCTTGAGGGGTTGACACTGTCCAATAGGATCTCAGTCCTGAAATGGGCTGGGAGCAAATAATAAACTTTTGAGGACTTTTAAACCTAAAAAAATAATACAGGCAATGCACTGCATGTTTTTGTGACAAGTCACTGAAGCCCCTTTCCAGAAGTTCAAGTTTCTTCCTCGGACTACATGCTAAAAAGCAATGATTATGGAATTTAAGCCACTTTTAGGTCATTGATACAGTGTGTTATTTTATGTGTCTGAATTATTCCAAGATAACAGTAAGCCTAGGTTTTACTATAGCTTGTCATAATAACAAATGCAATTTTAAACAAGTTTATTTCTTTAAAGAAATACATCTACTTTAAATGAAAATTATATTTACAATCCAGTTGGAACTATAATTCCAACTGCTGTGGAATCGAACTCATTTCTAAAGCAAGGAAGTCCTAGGGATTAGGTTTTTTCAGCACTAATAAATTTCAGTTTATTTTCAGTCCAAATGTATTAAGCTTCAGCTTCCAGCTACCAGATCCTTCTGTAGCTCAGCCTGTTGGCTTAAAGAGCCCTCTGCTGTCAGAATTTCCTCCCCTGACATTATGTGTAGGTGATAACAAAACTATTGCGGAACTTTCATTTTACTAAATTACACAGACTAATCTTTGCACTACAAAGCAGGTTTTTCCAAATGTAGAATCATTTCCGTGGCTCTTTTTTGCAATTGGTTTCAGGCTGCCCCATTGTCTTTGCTGTGTTTGGTGGGCAGGGAGCCCAGGCTCCTTTCTTGGAAGGCACAGGAGGAAGAGGATGGTGGTGGTGGGACAGCATCTCCAGCACTGCTGGACTTCACTAGAGATAAAAATTGAAAGGTTGACAATATTTGAGCCTTGCCATTTCTCCAGGTGTTATTTGTATTTATATAGTTACCATTTGTGCATTTTGCCTAAAGAAGAGGGTGAAAAACTTCCAGCTGTGGCAATTTCCTTGCAGCCTAAAATTTCCCAGTCTCTCCTTTGTGTGAGTCCAAAGCACTGTCCAGCAGGACTGCAGCTAATGAAACCTTTTAATCTGAAAATTAGCGGTGAAGGAAAAAAGGCGTTCTGAAGCATCAGGCACCTTTTAAGATTAAAACCTCTGTTCTCCTTTTTAACAGAAGTACGGAGATTGGTGGCATGTGAATTCATGGCATGTGTTTCTTATCATATAATCACCGGGAGCAGTATTAAAAAAATGAAGGGGAAGTCATTTATTGTGCAGCCCTAAAAAAATGATCTGGAGCTCTCTTCATACCTCCTTACACAGTAATTACACATGAAAATGTCATGCACATTGTATATAATCTGTCAAGCCATCGGATGCTTTGCTTTAATTCCTGTCTGGTTTGGGGGACTGTTATGAGGGTGAAGCTTGACCTTGGGGGTTTGAGGTGTAGCCTCTTCGGGAATGTGAATGACCCACCTGTATCAAGAGGCATCTCAACTTCAGTGGTCTGAAACCAGCTCCTGTAAGCAAAGTAAAGACAAATTCCCCGGAAAAGTGCTCTGTGAACCGCATGTGCCCTGTAGGTAATGTGGGGTGTGCAGATTATTTAGGATGAGCTTTAAAAGAGTTGTGAGTAGTTTCATCCTGTGTGTGGCATCCACCAGCAAGGGTTCCTGTTGTGCTTGTGTGAGTCATTACCTTCCAAACCTGCTAGTTCAGCCTCTGGCACAGAGCCCTGCATCCCCACTACCAGTGTTCAGCTAACCCAGGCACCTGAGCTGTTCAGGTAAAAGTTATAATTCATCTTACCTGGGCAACCTACTCTTAAATCCAACAGGAATGACACCAGCAAACTCCAAAGATTAGGAAATACAGGGAGCCAGCTAAAAGCTCAGTAACTTTTAGAAGAATTTCTTTCTATAGTTTTTTTTTTTTTAACACCCGAGAAACTTTTGCATTTATGTTAGGGTTAGCCAAGGCATATCTGAGCTGTAAAACTTTAATATTTTCATGTCAAAAATGATTTTGCTAAAGTTAACTTTCCCCATACTTTGACTTATCAGTTTCAGTCGTGGTGGTGTGCATTTCAGTTGAAGTTTTATTACATTATGTTGGCAGCACATTATGTTTTTTACACATGGATTTGATTGAGAAATGAAACTGGAATAAGAATGAGGTAGCAGCAGCATCTGCTGGGAGATGCAGCTAGTGCTGGTGTCAATCAATCTGATTGATTAAATATGGTGGCACACATTTTATTAAAACAAAATGCTCTCCCTGAAGAAGACTATTATGCCAATATAATGCACAGCTTTCCTAAAGAACGCTACAAAAGAGGTGGTCTGTTTGTGACATACAATGCTTGTAAATAACTGGAAAGAACTGAAGAGTTCAAATTACACTGGGCTGCTCATGGAAACAGCTATTTTATTGTTTTGGCATGCAGTAGCTGGTATTGTTGCACTGGCAAGATCAGCAGCACTGATGGAAGTTGAGTTATTGTGCGGGCCCACAAAGGGTTTTAGGCACTCGCCGACGTAACTAAACAGGTCCGAGGCGTTACCGTGCTCGGTGGCTTGTGACCAGGATGCACGACAGGCTGGCTCAGGGCTGGAGACAGAGGCACTGCCTGCCCGCCCCGCACCTCTGGCACACTGGAATTCATTTCCAGGCACCCTCCTGGCTCTCCCATTGCACGGATGGGTGTTCACAGTGGCAGCCTGAGAAGCGAACTCCTCTGGGAATGGACAGTCACCAAAGGCACGATTCCCTGCCCTTCCAGGTGCAAGGTGCAGACATCTCCACCTTGCCTTCCTCTCGCAGGAACAAAGAGGATGTGCAGCCCCTCCACCCCGAAATACAGCTGGTGGCAAAAGAAACCATTTCATGGTGTATTCTCTGCTGTCCCCAGAGGAAGGTCAAGAGAAACAATGAGTCATATTCCTTGAGATGTGCTTGGAGGCTATAGTGGTGGAGAATTTAGGACACTATAAATCTTTGCAGTATTTCCTATCCACCTAAAATTATGGCTTCTGCTGGGTATTTTAAGGAGTCAGTAGTTTTCCACTAGATTCACTAGGGCTGAGGTTTTACACACTTCCACTTATATTCTACACATTGAGATGGATTATGAAAACCAATATATTAACCAATTATATTAACCAATGTCAATATTTTACTCACTTTCCTCCAAATGTAGACATTCATAATTTAACACAGGTTTCTGCTTGCTACATTCATCCTCATGAAATTTATACAAATAACATTCGCTTCAGTAAATAATATAAATATAAACAAACATCTGCACCACAGAAGAATGCTACATCCTACTCTTCATGATTGTGATAACTCTGGGATCAAACAAGTGTACATAGCACTGCAGGAACAGAAATATATGTAACAACATTGAGGAGAAGCATAGAAAACACTCGGTTTTGGCTTCTTCCCTTTTCATTTTTATTGCTGGGGTTTCTTGTGGGAGCTCCTGTGCATCAGTTCTTCTAGTTAGAGTGCAATTCTTTGTCCTCATGGTAGATCCTATGGATCTCCTCATCCGGTTTCAGAGCAATTCCTCGTCCTGTTTTATTTCATTAGGAGGAAGCAGCCTGCTCACTGTGTCCAGATGTCCAGGCACCCTCAAACCCACGTAGCTGCTCCCCTAGCACTCACTGTTCTTTTCCCATCTAATTCAAGGAAATACTAAAGTAGGTGCTAGAATTAAAACTCAGCTCAGCAGAGAATCTCAGCATATTTAACATGAAGACTTCAAAACAACCTGAGTACAGATGGCTTAGACAATATCTGTGTTGAATTTTTAATGGCAGATTCAGAACTATTTTTAAGATCCTACTGTTATTTCTCCTGAGAGATCTTTTCTTAGCAATCTAAGTAGAAAATAATAATGAGGGGTAAAAAACCTTGCTAGGCAACCTTTTCAATATGCAGATGGTTTCTGCAGTGACACTTCTGCTGAGGCTAATCTTTCAGGATTGAGATATTTTCAGAAACATCCATTTGTGGTTTATTTTTTCTTTTCTCACAAAGACACAGCTTTGTATACAAATCTCTTCTCCATCCCCACCCGCTTATTTGGTGGTTTTGAGGCTTGCTAACAACTTTTTGCATGAACAGACATTGCTGTAGTGCTTTGCAGCCCTCAGGAATGTAGCTAATGACGGCATTTGTAGTTCTGCCTTCAGCCTTCACTCCATCATGGAGCTCATTGGCTTTCTTAAAAATTCACTACCCCCTGCATTGTCTTGCAAACTTATCCCAGTGCAGAATTGCTCTGAAGAGCATCAGGGCTCTGATATTACTGTTTTACAGTAGGAGATGGTGTATTTTCTGATATCCTCTCAAAAACAGTCACTGAGGTCATTCTGAGCACATCAGTCTTTGGCAGGTGGCTCTCCCATTTTTTCTTCTAAGTTTGTCTCCTTTCATCCCCATTAATCTTCTGTACTCCCCACCTTTGCAGGAGCTTCTCCATTTAGTTTCCTTGCTGCTTGGATGCCCCTGGCTGGGAGACTTTCTGGTTTGTAGTGCTTATATTGTCATCCTGATGGAGAAACCCAAAGGCAACATAATCTCTGGATTTATGGTTAATGTGCAAAGACAGGACAGTGATGTGGGCTTGGGGGAAAAGCCTCAGGTTTGCTCTACAAGCAGAGGAGAGGATGGTCACTTCAGACTTCAGTAAGCATCCGAATTAAAGCAAATGCAGTGACACCACCCCTTTTGATATTCCCTGACAGGGCAAAAACGAAAATTGACATAAGAATTTGATTTCGTGCTAAAATGCCAGACTGCACAGCAGTTCAGTAGCGCTGAGTATCCCGTGCAGGTGTAACTTGCAGCAAGCCCCAGGAGCAGCCTGGGCAGGAGAAATCACTTCAGCCGTAATGGTTAAATAGCTGAGAAACTTGCATCAATATTTAAGTAGCATAGAGTGAAATGTAACAGCTCCTAAAACATTCACGAGCAGACTAAACATTGCTAAAGGAGTGAAAATAACATGAAACATTGTCAAGCCTTTTCCTTAAATCTTCATGAATTTGCCAGCTTTACTACCAGAGGCTCATAGTTGCAACTGTTAACTCAAAATGCTTGTTAATAACAGCTGAAGTGCATAATTGGACCTTGATCCATATTTTGACACATCTGTAAAAATACTGACATGGAAAGACTTTAACTTGCTGCTAGCTATGATTAGCCCTAAGAGAAGTATTTTGTATAGTGGCTCTATGAGATTTTTATCTCCTGATAGCTATTGAAGGTTAATAACATATATTAAAACATAACTAAAATGCAGTGCTTAAGCTTTCACACAGGACAAGGCACATATCTGTGTTTACTAAAGCAAGTAACATCTGCTCTGGGGATCCTGACTGGAGACACAGCATCAAACTGGGACCCACTGACTTGTGCACATATTTTGCATTTTATGAACTGGATAAAACCCTGTGTTAGGTGTAAACATTTTTAAGACTATTAAGCAGTTGAGTACTTGATCACCACCACATCAGAGGTGCTTTTTCTGGGCACAATGGATACCAGCTCCTCTTTTTGCAGAAGCATTCCTTGGTAAGGGAAATGCCCTTGAAATACGCACTAGGAGGGAAGACCAGCTGGAGCTCTGCTTTGTGGTTAGTTATATTTTGGAATCCTAAGTAGCTGTTTGCCTATGTCTATATTCATTAGACAGGGATTTAAACAAAAAGTACACCATTCATTATTGTTACCGCAGCACAGACCTCCACAGCCAGCCCTATCAAATAATGCAAACCAAGTGAACAAACAGCCAACATAATTTACTGTCAGCCTCTGTAAAAACCTGGAAAAAAAATCTCCACAGTCCAAAATGTTGTGGGTGGTTTTAACAACGTTGTCCACAGTGCATGAAATGCAATATTTTGGGGGTAGTAATTGTCATTATTTAAACCTCAGAAAGCTGCAGATTTATATTTGTTCGGTTTCCCCTTAAGCTGGATAATAAATCTGTACAGCTTCTTCTGGGCTTTTTTTTGTGTGTCTTTTTTTTTTTTTTTTAAAGAAAGACTTCTGAGATTATAATATCTGCCTATACCAGTCTTTTTTTTTTTTTTAACTTTTAAAATTGACAGGAAAGATTTTAACTGCTGAGTTGTTCTGTATGGAGCAAATTCTGTCCTTAGACATCCCATACTGTGAACTGAAGGTAGCACCACAGATAGGTATGCAGAAACCAGCAGTCAATTTTGACTCAGAAGATATTACACCAACTGTGTATTAAGTTTAATGTAGATTAATGCGAGTTGCTTTCCTTTGCATGTATGTACACAGGTACAAATAATTAAGATTAATTCCACTGGATGTAATGGCCTTCACTGTGCACGGTGCCATAAAATTCTTCTTTAATAGCTGTTAATTGGATGTATTTGCTTTGATGGTGAAGTCCTGATTAGTCTTGTTACCCTACAACCCCTTCCCCCTCCCTTTGCTCACTTTTGTGCTTAGGAAAAGATTTATAATAAGGGAATCACAGCTATGCAGTTTATTAGCAAAAAATCAATACATGTATCTGTTTCCATGTATTAGAGGTTCAGCCAAGGAGGGGTGCTCTACATAATATTTGAAGAGTAAATATGATTCATGTTTTCATTTTTTCTTTTTTTCCCCATGCAATGTCTTTACTGGTAAAAGCTCAGATTTCTTACTTGATTTCTTATTTTTTTTAATCTCTTTTCATTCTTTGGCTTCTGCGCTGAACCTGAGGGGTTTCTCGGTGGTAAGAGGAGAACCTAGGTACCTTCAGCAAGTTCCAGCTCCAGGATGTCAGGTGGAAGGCTGAAGTTAGGAACTGCTTCCACACAATTATTCCATGTGTTTTTTTCTGGAAAGCAGTCAGTAATTATTTTGGCATCTCTGTCCTCTGAAACACAGTAATCCTAAGCATAAGGGACAGGGCCTTCTGTGTGTGCAAATCACATCTTCTCTGAAGTCCAGGTGGATATTTGATTTGTGCTGAAATTCTGGCCCTACCTTTTTAACTGTCTTGTTTTTAACAATAGTACTTTTCATTTGTTATCTCCCAGGGGCACAACTCTGATATGGAATTAACAGGTGATGGTTATATAAAGGAAGAGGTTAAAGGTACAGCTGCGGCCTAATCCCACGTCTCAGAGCCAGGTTCCTGGGCACAGCTCCCCCACTCTCGCCCTTGCTCCGACGTGCACGGAACCACAGGCAGTTTTCCTGGGACATCAGCCCAGAAGCGAGTGTAACCAGGGCAATTTTTTCTGCCTGGAGCCATTTTATGTACCTGAGCCCAGCCACCCAGGAGCTGTGACAAAGCCAGGCCTGGGCCCAGGAATTCTTCACTATGGATTTCTGCTCCAATGACTCAGCCTGACCAACACAAATCCTCTGTACAGTTTTACCACTAATATACTGGTTCCTTTACTCGTATGAGTAGGAACTCATCAGCTCACCAGGTTTCCTCCTCCTGGTCATCTCACTGAAAAGAGCAAGGCTCTTCCCTTTTCCTCCCGCCCCTTCCCATCTGCCTGGAGACACTCGACATTGTTGGGGCACAGCCACACTCTTTGAGGCGGATTGCACTCTAACAAATATGTCCTCCCTCAAGGAGTACTTGAATTAAATGTCTGTGGGGTCTGGTCTACTGCCAGGAAAGCTTTGGTGGGACCCCTTCCAGCCGAGGACAGGCTTCTGCCTTCCTCCTCCTCTGCCCTGTGTTTAGTGAGTCAGCGCGCTCCAGCAGCCAAATGGGATTCCTAAAAATGAATGGGTTATAAATGACCAACCTGATTAAAAATTACTGCATCAAGCGCTCCGCGGAGGACAGGCTAGCACTGCTAGTTGCATGAATCACTGCTATTTATGTCCTTTAATTAGGAAAATTGCCACACAATGCAGGTTTTAGAAGATGTCTTCTGACAGATCCTCAGGGCTCCCTCTGATTTTATCTCTGCATCCAAGTCTGCTGCTTATATTATTTGGATCTCTTACTGCAACCTGTTCCTAAAGTGTTTAAATCTGAGAAGCCCCATCATGATGCCCAATTACAGCATTATCTGAGGATCTGATTGAATGATTTGGAGACTGAAAGAGCAGCTCTTTTATGAGATTAATAATCTACGGAACATTAATATGTAATTCTCCTCCCTCCTCCAAAAAGGAAGAAGTCTGCATAATAATGGCAATTATAAGAAAAGTTAAAAAAAAAAAAAGAAGAAGGCCATTTATTTGGAACCACTTAAACATGCTTTGCAATTATACATTTATTGTCAGTATAAAATGAACAATTCAGAAAAAGCTGGGTTCATATCAGCAGAAGCAATTAAGAAAGGTGTTTATTTTACCGAGAACTCACCATTTCAATTTCAGAAGTAAAGCTCTATCACTGAGTTTGCAGTTGTTTTATTCATGCTTTTAATTACAGCCCATTTCCAAACTTGGCTGTATCTGCCCTAGGTGAGGCTGTATTTCCAAGCACTTCTGCCTCAAGTCTCCTCTAGGAAGTGAAGGGTTAAAACCAATATTTGTAGATAAAGAGGTAAACATATTTACATTCAGTTTTTCACACTTTATGCATATGTCATGCAGTGAATAGTTTTAGAGGTATGTTTGTACTATCTCTCCAGAATTTTTACAGTCTGCAGGACACAAAATCTCTATAAAGTGACTTATTGAAATAGAAGCAGATTGGTAAAACCGTTTCTCTCTTATGAACTGTGAAGAATGATCCTCTAAATGAAATCAGGAAGGAACTGGACAGAATCTTGTTTAATGGTGTGACAAAATGAATCACAACTATTCCAAGCATCCATCACTGCTAAAAGGGGACCACAAATGATCTGTGAACTACTATATATTGATTACTCATGTACTACAAGTGTCGGATTTAATGTTCACACACCATGGAAAGGCGGCAGGGACAGATGGTGCCTTAACTCTTCTTTGATAGATTTTAATGGTGAAATATTGATTTCTATCTGGCCAAGGCCTGTTGTTAGGGGCCAAAGTCATTTGTTGGGTATAGCTGGACACCCAGTCTGCTAGGGGTAATCAATCATTTTTGGCAAGGCAGGTGAAATTCTGAAGAGAAGCACCTTGGGTTCCCAAACTGTATCGAGATGAGGCTGAGACCAACATTTGCGCATGCACGCCCCCTCCTCCCCCCACGCACGCATACAAAAAGACTCCATGAAATTGTGCTTGTAAAGAATTATTAATGATAAGACATGTTTACTGAGGAGAGTCACAGCGAATCACAGCTGACATGAAATAGTCTGGGAGCCTCGGAGAGAAAATGAGCTTCTCGCTAAAAGGGACTATATTTTATTTAAACATCCGTCTAGGGCTGAAAACTCAGGTAATCTGTTGTGTTACAAGCCACTGGCTGTTCTTGCCATCCAGAGAGATAACAGTGAGGAGCTAATAGGAACACATCAATCACAATCAGGCTGCAATTCCACCGGTGTCTCCTCTTCCCAGCTCCTTTTTAAGCTCCTTAATAACGATGATAACATAGTTCTGGGCTTGTGAGAGGGTTTCTTCCCTTTGAGGGTCATATTCATAAAGAGAATGGCTTGCAAAGTCAGCATCTCACTCCTATGGAAAGGGGGGGGTGTGAGCAGAGGGAAGGGGTTTGTAGGTGGGAGGGGTAGGGGGGCAGGATGGGGTGGATTTCCCCTGGCAATAAATCCGTGGACGCCCCTCTTTCCCCTGACAGCCTTCCCAGGAGAGAATTCCTGTTCAGAAGCAGGCAGGAAAGGGTAGGCTCTGCCCAGATGTGCCCCAGATGTGCGAACCAGTTGAGGCTGATTTTTCGTTTAGATTATCTTGCTTACCTAATGATTTTTGCTTCACTGCTCAGCTCGATTGTGTTCACTAGGACGGCAGGCTATTAAAATGTCAAGGCGCATTGAATTGTTGTTATCAAGGAAAGAGACCTTTCCAATCAGCCCGTGTTCCCCGGGTTGCATAAAGGCAAAGAAGGGATTGGAGGAGGAAGGAGACCTTCCTCATCCTGGGGAGGGGAGGAGAGGTGCAGTGGGGTGTGAGTGTGTGTTTCTGTGGCTGTGTGCAGGTGCAGATGTGTGTGTGTGCCTGCTGCAGTACAGCACGGTAATTAAAATGCCATCTTTTATAACAGGTATTAGACACTTCTCTCATTTGTATTTACAGGGAGAGATGAAACTTCTCCCCGTTGTGCTTTTCACTGCAATCCTTATAAAGAAAATACTGGGAGGAGGAAACTTGTGTGGCTGAATCACTGGCCACGCATACTAAGGAGGTGCTGGGCTGGGCTGAAGGAGAAAAACAAAGGCAAATGCCTTCCTCATGTCTGCACCTGCCTTAAGGCTTGATAAGAAAATAAGTTCACTGACCTACTGGGAAAAACACTGGAGATTGTCCGGTATCACAATATTGAACAACTGGTGACAGGATGATACAAACCCAGCACATTTGGAGACACAAAAATCCCCTACCTCTCGTCACCACCACCACCTTGTTCATATAATTGCAGAACAGTTTATTACACAGAGGCACATCAGATATTGCCACAGATTGATTTTTTTCTTTCTTCTCTTGTAAACTATACTGTACATCATATTGGTTGGGAAAAAATATATTCTTTGGATTTACTTCCCTTTGTTTAAATCATCTCACAAATATTTTGCTTTTTGCCTGTCATTTCTCTTTCATTTTCATTTAAAAAAGATGGCTTTGTTTTTGCTTGTGTATGGTTTTGTAGAATAATGACATCTATCCTGTCCCCCATGCATCAAGCGTCATTGATTGGCCCAAACATCATTGTCACTACTGGGTGTTCATCTTCACACTTGCCACTGGCAGCTCCCTCATCTACTTTCTGTCTCGCACATGCCCCTCTCCGCCGCCGCACGCTCACTCACAACAGGCACGGCCACTTTCTCTTCTTGCTTAATACTCATTTCTCCTGGCCTGTTTTGGCTCTGCGTCTCCTCCTCACAGGCCCTCATTTCTCTCTCTCCAACCTTGTGCTGCTGTGCGAGTCCGTGGGCACAAACCACAGCCGACCGCTCAGTTCTGTGGCAAACTTCACTTTGGTCTGCGTTGAAAAGCCGGGACAAACCAAATCCTTCCATCCTTTTCCACATTGTCTATGCTGACTCAATAAAGTCTTCCTCAAAAAATTTGATTCCTCGACACAGGGAGGAGAGAACACTGAAGGGACTACAGGAGCCATTGCTTCTCCATTGCGGTGGCAGTGGAGAAGGGGTACACATCCCTCCTTTCCCACCCTTTTGCTGCTCCAGCTGGCCTTAATTTTTGCCCTGCCTTACATTTCCACTCTCACATCTGTCTCTGGGCTTGTCTCCATGGAAAAATTATTGCACACAAGGCTGTGAATTAATAGCACATCCCTGCAGGGAACATTGCAGGTACAGTGAGGACTTGTGTGCACAAGGACGCTACTGTGGAGGCAGCCAAGGTGTAAATCTCCCGCGTCGTGGCACCAGCTCCCCCAAACACTCTGCTGGTGCACGGGGGTCTGCATGGCCACTCCAGGCCCAGTTGGGCTCCACATACCCAGTGCCCACATGCACTCAGGACACATGGGCTTTCCAACCAAGAAGAGCTCGGGCATATTTGCTGGTGTGCATCATCCCATACCCGTGCTCCTGACAAACCTTGATATATTTATTTTCACAGGTTGCTTGAGAGGTAAGAAAGTGGTATTATTCCTTTACAGAAGGGAAACTGAGGTGTGAAGGCTCATGAAATGCCCAAGGCCTTCAGATGCTGGGATCCAAAGTGACTAACCCAAGGACATAATAAAGTGGGTAGCAGCCTTCAGAAATTGGCACCGTTTCCCTGAATGCTATACCCTGGTTATTACTACTCTAGTTATTAGGCCAGTTTTCTTTTCTCCTATTAATGCTTTTTCTTGTCTCTCTACTGCTCTTTTCAATACCTAGCTGTTTCCATGTTTTTCTTGCAGTCCAAAGCTTCCTCTAGGAGCTGTTTTTGGCTCTGGCACCTCCAGCCCAGCCAGAGAAGTGCTCTCCTCCCCTCACTTACCGAGTCAAACAGAGTGATCTTCGTTGTGGCCCTGGTGTGGGACACACTCATGGCACCACTTGGGTCTTCAGCCTGACTCTGCTCCCAGCTGTGATGAGTCACCAGACTGTGGAGGAAGTGGGAAAGGATTAGATTCAACACTCTTTAAGACTCTGAAGTGGTGCTGGTTAAGTTTATTAGGTAATGAAAAATCTGTGACGATGCTTAGCCTGCAGGAGAAAAGTGCTAGCACTGGTAGGAAGCTCGTAGTCAGGTGGATTAAAAAATACATGTCCAAACAACACATTCAGGAAATCACAGGCTGGAATATTCTACTCAGAGGACCTAAATTGATTCAGAATGGCAAAAGAAGGTAAGAAGAGCAGCACAACTGAGGACAAGTAACCTGGAAATGGTCCAGGTCTATGAGGCCTGGTCATGGATATAGATCTAGGTGAGGAGCAGTATGCAAGTTGGATGTCAGTCACAGTGCTTCAGAACAGGAATAGTTGCACCTATTTTTTTATGCTTTGGTCTGTGTGCTGATCCTACTGCCACAGTGTGCCCTCCTAGGGCTGGCTGGGGTAAAAGGCTTGTTGTCCCTTCTGAGACACAAAGGCTTCTCTGTTTATGGCAGGATGAAATGCATGGTAACAGAGATGGGGTGAACTCACAGTATCTTTTGATGAAGTGACACTGCAGGACTTACCTGCTACCTAAGCCCCCAGTCTTTCTGATGCAGCAATGATTTGCTGCTCCTGCTGCTCCCCCACCTCTCAGTCCATGAACTTCAGAAGCTTTGTAAAACCTTCAAGAGGATCTAAGTTTCAGCACCAAAATCTAATTTCAGACATCTAAGACCTGCTTCTGCATCTGGGCCTTTGTGCAAGAAAAAACCCTTAGTAGTGGCTTTTACATTTAAATGTAAGTTGAGTGGGACCAGGAGAATTGCTTCCTGAACTGTGCCAAAACCCTTGTTAAGAAGTTAAGGCTGGTATATATATCAATCACGCCGACATAAAACACATCAAGGGGAGGTAATTGTCCCCCAGGCAAGCCTTATATTTCACAGAAAACTCAGCTGAAGTTAGCTCAGTTAAAATAGGTCTGAAGAGGAAGACACTGGAAAGTTCCTGATGATTTCTTGTGATATCATGCAATAACCTTATAATTATGATTAAAGCTTTATTTTCTTTGGCTTCAGAACTTATCTTCTTCCCTGGCTGCATCTCTTGGCTCCCCTGGTGACTTCTACAGAGCAATGGAGCAGTCTGGGTTTGGAGAGGGTCAGTCAAAACCCAAGCCAACACACTAGGCCATGGTGCACCCTCTCCATTTGAATTCATCCCTTTCTCTGGGGTCTTCCAGAACCTCACAATAAATCCATGGGCTGACACCATCAAAGACGTGACAGAGAGGGCAGAAACATGGGAGACACATCGAAGTAGGCAGTTCAGCCAAACTGGTTTTGGGGCAGATGTGACCCAAATTCCTGCTGTGTTTGAGGCCAGGCAGCGGCTGCCTCAGCCTGCAGGCAAACTCGTTCCTGGGGCAGCAACCAAGGACAGCCACAGAGCCGCTCCCAGCTATGCCAGAGATGTCCTGGCGGGCCCTGGTTCCAAGGCACTCAGCACACAGAGGAAACCCAGCATCAGCCAGGGCAGACCACATATGACAGGGTGAGGGTAAAGGTGAGCAGTCTCTGCTGGCTGCCAGCCCTCTGCTCTGGCCGGCCTGGGCTCTGTGGATCAAGGGTCCCTGCTAACATTCCCAATCCATACCTTCCGTCACCCTCAAAGTGTCAAGGAAAAAATACTCTGGGGAGCTTCTCAAACAGTCAAAAAATGTTACAGCGCTGGACTTCTCAAAGCAAGCACTGGAAGTAAGGCTGACCCACAACTAAGCCATGTCCATTTTTTTTCTGCATACCACAGATTTATTTGCTTGCAAAGGAGCTGTGTAGGGCAGGGGAGCAGGGGGCATGGCTGTTGTTTGCAATGGAGCACCTTGAAGAAACTAAACTAGCACTCAAAGCTGAATAATTGGTGCAGCAGGAGGCTGTGCCCATGCTAATAGTTTTTGCTGAGATGAAGCTTATTAACATGTGCACTGGTGCATCTGTATTGCCTCTGGGACTCAAACTCAGCATGGTTCTCTGCTGAGCTGCATAGAGGTTTTACCTTCCTCTGACCTTGCTCAGGCTCCTTTGTCCTGTTCTGCTGTGCTCTGAGTTAACCTTTTGTCTGCCTAGGCTTAAAGCCTATATTTTAAATCCAGGACAACTTTTTCAAGTTTCTTCTACACTAAAGGTTTTAGTTGTGCTGAAAGAACTTTGCATCCCATTGTTATGATGCTTTTGGTTTGAGGAAAGTTTGTTGTGAAGTGTATGCTTCAAATAATCAGCCCATCTCTAAGCTGAAATTTTAAGTGATTAAAAGTGATAAAAATCCTCACTCTGTGCTTGCCCTACTGTGATGCTTTGGGGCAAGAGGTGTGCATTTTCTTCACCTGAGTTCACAGACTGAATCCCTGTTTGAGAGAGAGAAAATAAAAATTAAACTATGCTTTTAGTATCCAGACTATACCCTTATTTCATCTATTAGAGGAACAAAAATGTAACTTTTGGTGACTAATATGAAATAGGGCAGAAGGGAATACGTGGTGTCTGCATCTGATCTCTGCTGTGAAGTGTAAGGCAAACCAGACCTCTACCTTTTGATTTACTGCTGCTAATACAGTTTAGGTGGAGTCTGCCAGGGTGTTACCTCTTATCATTGATTGTGAAGACCATAACAAAGTCCAGGTAAGGTATGTGACACGCCTAACTTATCACTCTGTGCAAAACAGCCACCTTGCTGCACCAACAACTTCGCTGACGTAGTTCAGGCTGTAACCCATCCCAGGCTTCTCCCACCTTACAGACCATTTGACCACAGCAAGAACAAGCCCCAGCAAACACAGGTTTTAGAAGTGTTTTGCTAACAGTGCCAACCATCCCAATCTGCAAGTTTCATCTTGAAAAAGTCCTCTGCTTAGCTGCAGTTAGCGGTTGTCCCAGCCCAAGGCCTTTTTTCAACAGTATTGTGCACCAAAACTGAACACCTGCTAATTAAGTACGTGCATGTTGGCCCCAGACAGATTTAAGACAGCATCTGAAGACTCATGGTTTGCCAGCTTCCCCCCGCTGTTGCAGTGTTGAGATCACCTCACTGTCACCCTGTGAGCTTTCCACGGGCAGAGTCACCGCACTGAGAATTAGCGCATTTTGCTCATTCACCTCTTTTGTGAACTTCAGTGTTTTGCACTGAATGCAGCACATCTCCAGCATATGTGATTCAGATCAGGCAATCATCCTACACAGTGTAAATCAATGAGATGAAATGTAGCCATTGACAGCACTTACAATTTTGCCCATTACTATGAAATCCTCTTTCTTTAAATGGAAGGTGCTTTTATGAATGCATTGAAGCGTAGCTGACAAAGCCTCCAACACCAACTATTGCCTAAATACTGCAAAACATAACAGTTATAAAAGGTACATGTGGTGCATATTTATAAGGATTAGAATAAGCACTTTGTTGAGTCGCTGCAGTACACGTGTCCCTTTTTCAGGTTGCTTATAAACCTTGGATGTTTTCTTCTTCCCACAACTCAAATAAACACTTGTCTGTGGGCTTACCAGGTCTCTCTGCCTTTCCATGTGCTGACAGTGCAAAATATGTACTCCTACAACTGTGTTAAAAAAAAAAAATCCCTGCACTGTAATTATTCTTTATGCTAATATAATAGACTAGTAAATGTTCCTACATTTCTTGTAGGACTAATTACATTTCAATAATGTGAATCATCCCAGGAGCCGTTGCTGTTAAATATTTTTGGAGCAGTAGCGAGGGAGTTTGTTATTTGTACACACTAGAGAAGTGTGGATTTGTGAAGCAGAATAGCACAGCTCTACAGCAGCGCTGCTCCCTCTGACGTGGCCCTGCCAGGTCAGGGTGGATGTGACAGGGGAACCCATCAGCTGGAGGATTTGCTGCACCCCTTCTGATACACCAACCCCTCACATTCAGAACTCAGCTTTTGCTGTGGCAGAAATAAGTTTCACTTGAGACACCAATTACAATCAGCTCATTAGGAGCTGCAGAATAAAATGTAAATTTTATGGATTGTTCATGTCTGAAAAAATGTAAGGGATTCCAAAACCACATCTTGTTTAATTGGCTAAATTAAATGATTTACTATAATTTGCAGATTAGCAAATAAATGCAGAAAAGTGTTAAGACAAGCAAAGAGAGTAATTTCAGATAAAACAACAATTCCTTGTTAAGTATCCTATAACAATTTGGCAAGGCAATTGACTCCTGAGAAATACTTTGGTTTTGGACAAGGGACTGACACTTGTTTCATGACAAGGGGTCATGTCATTCACTGGGGGAAGCTGTCGCTGAGGCTGTAGCCTTGCCGCTGCAGCTCGCTGCTTGGTGTGTTGGTTGTCAGGCGAGTCTTGTCTGTGCCCTCTCTGCTCTGCACAATAGCAATACTTAGAATACTCTACAACTTCGGCTGCTGCCCCTTCTCAAAACACCAGAGCCCTGGTCCAGGTGTAGCCATTCCTGTTCTGCACTTGGGTAGATCAATCCGACTTCCTGAGCCACATCTGTGAGCAGCCACTGGCCCAGCCGGCCTGGGCTGCTCAGTCTGAGCTGGCCCTGCACCAGAGCTGGGTGCTGTAAGACAGGTGGCTTGGGCTGGGGTTAGGAACTGCAGTATAACAACGCCTGCTGCTGCAGGGAGATAACAAAGGGTCGGGAGCTGAGAGAGGTCCATTGGGGAAGGGCCGCTGGAGGAGCTGGGTGTGACAGAAATGTGCTAAGGGAGCTGTGGAAAGGGAAATCCTTGGCAGAAAAAGAGAGACTGAACAGAAAGAAAAAAGACTGGGGGAAAAAAAGAGGAATAAATGTGAAATTTGAAGACAGAAAGTGTAGGTGGAAGATTTTGAAGAAATTCATAACTGACAGAAGGTAAAGTGCATTTGGGGATAAACTGAGAGAATCTGAAATACCTGGTGTTCCATCTATTCTTCTTCCCTACCAGAAGTTTCAGTTTTTTCCTTTAATATGGTCATTGAAGATGCTTGAGAGGACAAAGCCCTGTTTTAAGCAAGTCTGTGCTGCTCATGGCGTCTCACTGAAATGTCTCTGGTCTGCAAGCAAACCAGCATTTTGAGTTTTGAGTTTGCCAGGGCAACACCAGATTGCTCCCCAGATTGTAGCTGCTCCTACCTGTTACAGACCCTTTGTCTTGCTGGTGAGAAAAGAACAAAAATTCATATTCAGGATGTGTTTTCTCCTTCCTGGAAACATGGGACGAAATTACCCAGCAAAAGTACCCTACCCCACAGGGTTAATGCTGCTGATGTAAAAGCAAGTAGTAATAGTTATAATAATAATCCATTTTCAATTGAATTTTTATCTGTTTCCATAGAGATGGAGTGCAGATCTCTGGAATATTTGCTAAATGAACACTCAACAGCCCACACCTAGGACATGCGAAGGGACAAGGGACATGGCAAAGAGAATCAGCGTCTCTGCAGTCTGTCCTGTGCAGACTCAGTCTGTAATATTAGAACATGAAATACAGACATTTTCTCAGGCTTTGTTTCAGCCAAAGAAGCTGTGAAATGGGTTTTTGAGCTGTGCTCATGACTTGTCATATGGAAGCTGCCTATGCAGAGCGGAAATGGCACATTTTTCCTGTCTCCACACCCCCTCTATCTCAGTGTTCCTGTTAAATTCTTCTTCCTGGTAGAAAGGGATCAGAGCCAAAAGTTCCCTAATTCTGGAAACTGCTTGATTCTGAGATTCTGACTTATTTTATCTTTACTTGATGATGTGAGCAAACTACGACCCTGTTGACTTCTGCAGTGTTATCCAGGGCTAAATCATTATATACCTGATCCACAAAGAAACTACTGTACAGCATGTTGGCATTTGATCGTGCTGGGGAATGAAAGCCATATTTGAGTGAGGCCTACAAGTGCCTCATTACTGCACTGTAAACAACTGGATATTACAGTAATGGACAAGGCTCTGAGTGCCGCGAACAGCTTCACATTCACCGTATTGATTTGCAATGTGCACGGTGATGGTCTGCCGTAATAAATACAAATGCCACAGCGTAGAAATGTCAGAACAACTTATTAAAAATGTGTCTCTTCCTTGCCCGTGCAGTATGGGGTGTACGTCGGCACAGCGGCAGGGCTGTGGTGAGGCAGGGATGAAGCTGTGGCTCAAAACTCAGCATTGCAAGAATATAAATTCAGCATATAAACACAACCCATACAGGGCAGTCCTTTCCTTTTCCTTTGTGCTTCCCTGTAATAGACAAGACTTCTCCTGTGCTTCAGGACATATTTCACATCACAGAGGATAATACATTGTTTCTCACATCTCAGGAGGGTTGAAGTGGTACCAGGTTTCAGCTCACATACCACAGGCAATTCTCTGCCCACCTTACACCACTTAGAGAAGCAGGAAATGCCACTGGAGCCATCATTTCTCTCACCAGTACAATTGTTTTATCTAAGCATGGAAAACCTTCAGCATTTACCAGGGCTGTAGTTCAAACAAGAGGCTTGTGGCAGATCACACTTGTTCTTCTGCTGGTGTGTACTGTTACATACACGTGTATCTCTCTCTCGAAAGATATACATATATAGATTAATTTTGACCAGATCAAATTTGATCTCTTGGTCCAGTAGAGCGTAAGAGGTAACTTCCTTTAAAAAAAAGTGTGATCCCTCTGCGTGTTTGTTGGGGCACCATTTCCCAAGCCACACTTCTCTGTGACAATTGAGCTGGTCTGCACCTCCCAGCTGGATGCTCTCACTTCTGGGAGAACCCACACACTGACTGGCAGTTTCCCCACATGTCCTGAAAAATCTCTCCATATCTACTCCCTGTAGGCAGGATTTACTGTTGGAAACCTCTCAGTCCCACCTGCCCCAAACTCTAACCAACGGAGAAAAACGAGAGTGAAACCAGGAAAATGGCTTTGCTATATGGGAGAAATGACATTGTAACCAAAATAAGTAAGAGTTTATGAATAAGTGTACAGTGTGACAGGAGCTATGGAAAGGCTGGGAGGAAAAGTGGATGGAAACTTCAACGTGTTTCCACAATCATGAATATAAACATTGCCTATGGTTCAGGACTGTACACTTACACAAACATTCAGATAGATGTTTCCATGACATTCATCACCCTTAACACTTTGCAGATGACAACCGAATTAAAACCCATTGTACATTATTTGAAAGAGAATTACTGTGCTCCTCATGCAGACTGAGAAATGGAAAGGTTAGATGACTTTGCTCTAATACTGGGCTTGTGGTAAAACCGAATCCATAAGCTCTGATTCCACCTGATTTTGTCCTTATATTTATAGAAAAAATAATTTTAAGTTTAGTACCAGAAGGAATCTATGGAGTTTCACAGAAGTCTGTAGAGGTAGCTACAGGAACTGCCAGGATGACCTATTTTTTAGTGCTGTTCTCGTTGTTTTTCAGGTACTCCTACGGATTTAGAGATTTCCTATAATATTCTGCTGCAGATGCCATAAGAAATGGGAGAATCTTGAACAGGATAGAGAAGGTGCAATGCTTTGCTCCCCAAAGTCCCCCATTTGGTAGGCGTGTCAGGAGAAGGGAGGAGAGCCTGCTGTTAACCTCATCTGATGGATAGTCCCTGAGGCACCACTGCCATCTGGTGAAAGCTGGAGCAGCCCATGGGGATGTGTTCGGGAGTTGTAAGTGACAGCCTTACCACTGCAATAAAGCTCAGCAGAAAGGAAGCAGTCTGGCCCACCAAATTTTATTGAGAGTTTTTCTTGGGAGTTTTTCTTTTTAAATCTGTTTTAGATCTCTAAACCAAATCCATAATTCTTCACACAGTCTTTGCACGCTCATCAAAAACTGTAGTTATTAAACTCTGAGGACCATCTCTATGAGGAAATTGGTGTCCTCCCAGACGTGGGGAGGTTGGTGTAGGTGTGCCACTTTTGCCTAAGCAAACCCATTTTCTGAAGTGTGTCAGAAGGAGGTGTCCTCCTTGTGTTGTGCAAATGCCCTGCTGAGGAGCAGGCAGTGATTACTTCTGCGACACTGAACGCACTTCGTGGTCACATTTGTCAAAAAAGAAACCAAAATGCTCAAGTATGTGAGCAGCTATTGTCTGTTCGGTTCCCTGGGTTTTGGAAAATAGCCGGGTTCATATCAAGGACACTCAAAACTTGTCTTGGCCAGGCTGACTATGCAGATGAGGGGAAAGGAGCCACTGGCATGAGCAAGCTAGTGCAGGTATCCATGCTTTGTGAGGAAGTAGAAAAGTGAAGGAAGTAGAAATTACTCCAAAAGCCAGTAGGTGTTTTCCTGTTACCGACCTGATTTCCTGCATGGTATAGGGGAAGCCAACAAGTACGGCTTCTCCTGGGGGTTGATCTGTTTAGACCTGCTTGTAGAAATGAGTAGAAAATTGCTGACTAAATAGACCTTGGAACAAGCACCAACCTCCTGTTATCAGAGTCCAGTGTAAGTGATGTGAGAGTGAATAAAACCTCTCCAGCAGAATTGTACTCTTAGTTTAAGTGTCATAGTTGCCTGGGGTGATGGATACACACCAACATTTGCTTTCTCCTTTTACTCTTGCCTTTAGAATGAAAACTTTTTGTATTTTTTGTTATATACCTGGAAAATTTATTATTAAAGTGTTTATGGTGTTGTGGGTTGCTTTGCTTTAAATCTCAGAAACATATTTAGAAATAGTATCAATTGCTGCTTTGACAAGGAGAGATTGCATTACAATCAATATTATATATTACATCCCAGGGTCTATTGAGAGCAGATAGTATTAAGACATACATAATTTATTAACAATCTCAGTAGGGCCCCAAAGTCCTGAGTGAGGGTCTGGTCAAGTTTTGGTCAATCTTTGGTTAAGCCTTTAATGACTTTTTAGGTGCTAGGTTAACTTCACTGTAGTGCAAACCCATCAACTTCAGTGGAGTTAAATAGCCAGTCATAGAGGGAAGTAGAAAATACAGAGACTTAACAACTAACTAATAGGTTTTTCAACACAACAAAAACAAAGGAAACGAAGAGATTTCTATTTTGGATAATCAATTTTGCATCCTGAAGAACATACTGGCTAAAGCACTGGAAGCTGTGAGAAGCCAATTCTTTACGCTTCCAGCCAGAACCTAGCTAGAGGCCTGAATACAGCGTGTCATTATGATTAATTATGGGTAATGAGTGTTTTATGAACCTAAGAAAGAAAAGCATTTATTTTTCTGGTATTATAGTGGTAGTGTCTTGTTTTGTTTAAAGCTGGAATTGCAAAGCCAAACAGATGATGAAACCCCTTTATTAGCTCTTTTGTTTTGCTCTAGACTGTTTACTAGACTTATGGGGCCAAATCCCCATCATACAGTGGCTCTGCCAATGCAAGACACAAGGATCCACTTCAGGAGCTCTGGGATTTTGTATTTTTGCCTCTTGCTCTGTGTAATCTGTTTTCTGTGTCAGAAGCCCTATAGACCTATCTAGGATGCTGCTCAATGAGCGTAAGAGGGGTTAGGACAAGTGCCTGTCCCAAGAATACTCGGCCTCCAGGAGTTTATTAGCTCTGGGCCTAATTCAAAGCCTCCTGGAACCTCCAGAAATACTCCTCTTCATTTTTGCAAGCCCTCAGATCAGATCTTTGGGGGTTTCTCTCGGTACCTGCTGCTCAGGGTGGTGAAAGCTTGAGAGCCGTGATGGCGGAGGGGACAGGGCTGTGACAAAGGCCCCGTGCTTAGGATCCTGCCTGGAATTGACACCCGGTAGCAATGCCACCCCTGCGCTGTCAGGGGGGTTTTCCATCCCTGTGGGGTCTCCATGCTTTCCAGGCTGGGATCCGTGTTAAGCCAGCCCCGCAGACAGCACTGGCGTTATCTGCAGAAGACGGGCAGCGAGAGCGGGTGTTCACTCTTCATCTTCTGCTTCATGCCTGAGTTTTAGGGCTCTGGGGACAGCAGGGCAGGGTAAGGGCTTCTGGAGCTATTGGGCCCTAAGTTTTAAAGAAGGGTTAAAAACCGTAAAAATAAAAATAGGGGTAAAAGCGGTGAAAAGAGAGAAAAGCAGCAGCGCGAAGGGGCCGGCTGTTCCGCGGCGCACCAGGAGGTGGTGCACAGCCCCTGCGCATCCACGGGCAGGGACAACCCTCCTGCTGCCGGGGACAGCGCTCCAACTTGTACTGCCCAGGAAAAACAGCAGAGGTTTCGCCCTCCCCAGCACGCTGCCGTAACTCCGGTGTTTTGGCGTGTGTTCAAGGCTGGCAATATTAACTGAGCAAAAGGAAAGCAAACGCAGGGGAACTTTTTACTGCAGACTGCTGTTATCATGCTGCAATAATGGTAATAAAATAAAGGTATTACCAAATGACTTCTAAAGTATTGTATTTATAGGACAAACGATTCTTGCTGTGCAGAATGCAGGCAAAAATGTGATCAGATTTTAGATTCTTTGTGCTTGCTTTTTCCATTTTGCACAATTTCTTTCTTCCTTATTTTTAAAACTTATTTAATAAAATAATACTAAAAATAAATTAATGAGAGTAAAATAAATTATTTTCTTAAACCATGAAACCCATGCATATGAATTTAAAAAAAAATAAAAGATATGTCATGAAATTGTGTTATCTCTTACTCAAAATGGGAATTGCTAAATATTTCCCCTTTCTCCTTACTGGAACAGTGTACATTAGTAATAAGGAGTTTTAAATACATTATATGGCCTTTGGTGGTAATTTAACAAAACAAATAATTTTTCTTTGTGACAAAACTGTGTAAAACACGGCTGCATTCCTAAATTCCTGAAATATTAGCAAAAGAAGCATATTAGTTTCAGACCAACTGAAGTTTTTATTTTGTTTCAAAAATCTCAGTGTGTGATTACAAAACTGCCATATGAAAACTCATTGTATATTGTGAAAAAAAATTATATAGACGTGAATTCTGGTTACCAGAAAATAAAAGGTTGACTCAGTTTTTTGTTCCTAATATTACAGAAGTTTCTGTATTGGTTTTTTTTATATAGAAGAACAAGTGTCTGTAGAACAAGCATTAATTTAAGCTTCTCAATCGGCAGTGATTAGCAAAGCTTATTGTGGGATAGTTTAGACTGCCAGTATACAAAAAAAAGCGGTATATTTCAGCATATTTTCTCCAGAACAAAATGAAATATAGCCTTTCTATAATTTATTTTTTTACTCCTTTCCTCTCCCAGTTAGCAAATATTTTTTTTCAGGCAAATGTTACATATGTTCCTGGTGCAGAAGCTTCTGTTGTTTTTATGAATGCAGACTTCTTCAGGCAGTGTGTACATATGTTGTTAGAAGCGTATCTCCATTCAACACGCTGTTAAACAATCTTTTTTAAGGTGTGGGGGAAATGAAGCTGTATCAAGATTAAAAGAAACTATAGGATTCAATTTGTCCTAACTTCCTAGCTTTTTACAATTCCGAGAAATATTGGATAGGCTTTTTAATCCCTACCTTAATAATAACACATATACCTATTTATTTTGCATTTGGCTTTAAAGGCAGGTGTCACTTTGGAAGTGAGGGTTTAGGGAGGAAGAATGGTGAAGAGCTGTAAATGTAAATATCCAAAGCATCATCCAAAAGACTAAATAGCATATTATTTTAAATTTTACGTATATAAGCTTTTAGAGGATTGTATCAGAATCTCTGTTGCTTTTTATCAGTGTAACTTCAGTGCAGTCAATGGAGTTACGGTGGCCCGTGCCAGTGAAGAGCCTGGGCTATTGTTTTGAATCTGATTATAAGAGTAAGTGCTTTTCTACAAACCTTTAAAAGTTCAGCTTTGCTTATTCATGAAAATTAATGTTTTGAGCTGTGACTTAGAATATTAAAAAGCCATTTCAGAATATAACCAGATTTTCTGTTCTTGCTAATTTAACTTTCCCTTATTATCTTTAGAGAATGTCATTTTTCGAGCGCATTAATGCTGCAAACTTTTATACCATCAGTAAGGATCATGGTTTATTGGATTTCATCTGACTACTCAAGCAAACATTTGTTTAGTGACATTCTTAAACAGAAGATTGTAGCACAAATGTCAGAAATACTGTCTGAAAGTTTATGAGTAAAAATTTCGTTCTTTTTAAGAGAACTGGGAAAGGAATGAAAACGTAGAAGTTTTACGTGAACTTTCTCTGTGGTGCTATGCGAAAGCTTTTTGGCTCTTGGGATTTTTTTCAAGATTATTATGTGATAGTAACAAAATTTATAATTAAGTTAGGAAAAATATGTATAAGATAGAGATATAACTCCAGGATTGTGGGTGCGGATGTGTATCTATCACCCTTAAGCAATCATTTTCATTGACAGCTCTTGATAGCAACAATTGAATGTATAATATTCTAACATCATAATGACTTTATCTGGCTTTTCATGTTGTAAAGCTAATGGAAAGCTTCCTATTTTATTCTTTTTCTTTGAATATTTTATTCCTTTTGTTTATCTGGTAAAAAAAATAAAAAGGTGGAGAAACTGCATTTTGCACTTTTTTATAACCATTGCTGAAAATCTGTCACAGCTACCAAGGAAAGCTAAAGAAAACCAGAAACAGAAAGACTATTATTTATAGCTAGCAAGATACAGTATGGCACCATATGGTAGAATTTATCAAATTCTTTCCCCTCTCATGCAGGGCGAATAGGGGCTGTAGTCAGTTCCCTCTTGCGGTCCTAGCTTTGCTGGCCACTCATTCATTTATGCTCTGGGCTGAATCCTGCTTGACCCACAGCTTTTACACCCTTAAACTGACTCTTGAGGGCAAGGTGGGCAGGGCTTGGCCCCCCGTGTTTATTTCTTCTCCCTGCTAACGCAGTTTTCTCGAATGCTGTTTGCATTTCAATCAACTAAAACAAGAGGACGGATAAATTAACGCCTGACTTAGCTCCTCACATCTGATACTGAAATGTGACGTGGTCTGCCGAGGGTTTAAGTTTGCAGGGTGACACTTACCAGGTGTACGGTGCTGTAAGGTTAAGAAGCATCAAACCTATAATAACAGTCTGACTTCCTCTTCATTTTGTCTCCTTTTGTGTTACATACTAGGGCAAGGAAGGTCTGCCAATCACTATCATTTCTTTTTCTTGTTCTGTAAAGACTGGGTCGTCACAGCAACAGGCCTGTGACAGGCTGGTATCCATTTAGAGCTCCAGGGGGGTCCTAATAGGATTGAACCAAAAGATCAAGTGAATAGCTTCCTATTTTAGATTTGTAATAACTCTGAACTGCTTGCATATACATGGACCTTACAGTGTTTTGAGGAGACTTTTTACCAGAGAAAAGACCTGTCTGTTTCTAAGACTGCTGTACTTTCGAAAGGATGCCCCTTAGCCTACTCCATCCGTAGAAAAAGGAAGGAAAAAAAAAAACCAAACCAAATTAAGCCCACTTCTCTTTCTCCTGCACACATGAAATTGGAAGGTGTCATTTCCTTTCATTAATTCATTTTGCCAGATCAAAGTAAATAGTCTGTTTATGGAGAACAAAGAAGCCCCTTTTTGGTATTCTGTTGAAGTCACTATCAGATTCAGAAGTTTACTCATCTTTCTGAAATCTGGCAAGGCTACACGCTGCCGAGATTACAGCCAAACAGCTCATGCAAAACGGGCAAATAAATTCCATGCAAAACAAATTCTAACAGAGAAAGAATTAGGAGGAGGCATTTTGTTGATTTGGGAGACTCTCGAGAGGCCAGAGCTCTCATTCAGCTTGCAAAGGGGTCTTTGGTAAACCCACAATACTCAGCATGTGGATGAAGAACCCCTGGGGGAGGGAGGGACTGTATTTTGTTAAAGTTATTTTCACCAATTATGAAATCCATCAGGAAATAAATGTTACTTCATACATTTCATTCACAGACAGATTCTTATATCTATTGTTTACTAGGAGCTGTGCTTTATGTAGAACTTCTTGTAGGGCAAGGTCCCAGGAGTAAACATGCCAAGATCTAGCTCCAGAAATTATGAAATATATTTTTAAAGAGGACTAAATTTGGGTAGCTAGTTAATTTTCCTAAAATACAGTTTCTGAAGCTTCTGAAATGTCTTCTTCAGATAGGGAGGAACTGTCATATCACAACTGGGACTGTCATAGGAGCTGCATTGGTTCTGGAGTCTTTTTCCTAGGCACAGGGAGCTGACTCCAGCCAGGTTACAGTTGTGTGTTGAAGATCCCTGATGCCTGGCCAGGATGCCCAACTCTGGAGGTGTGTGCTTTGGTGCCTCAACTTTTATAACACTGTGCCAAGTGAGGACGCCGAAGGCTTGTCCTGGAGAGTCTGTCTTTGGAGTGCTACCCTTGTGCTCCTGTTTCTTTGCTGCTTAGATAATCAGTGCCAGCCTCTACAACCAGCCTGAGACCATCTCTGAATCTCTCTTTCAGCAAGCAGAGATTTTAGCCTTTGGCTCATCCACCCTTCCCTAGAAAATATTTTGGGTTTAGTCGCAAAATGCATTCATCATCTTAAAACTACCACTAGATTCTTTCAGGGGGGTCTTCAAATAACCTGCAGTTTCTATACTAAAAGTGCAAGATTCACACATGTCAAGAAACACTCACAAGGACTGTGTCTGTATAGGTAAATACTTCTGTTTTCCATATAGGATCTTGGCACATACGTACCTCCCTGACAATTTTTTCAGTAAAAATTTTGAAAAGGATTTTGCATAGATTAGGGACCCAAAGGAACTCAGTTAATTAGAATTAGGGGCATCCCTCTGTGAGAAAGGATTAGGCAGGTAAAAGACTGGGACTGTGATCCGTCACCTTATAGGGACAATGGTGAAACTGCAGTTCACTGGTTTGGACCCTGCGTGTGGGGTTGAGATACATGACAATGAGCACCAAGAGGAAGGGAGCTGGGGGAGGGACATGTAGCAAATCCTGGGGACATCTGGAATGGGCTTTGAATGGATTTTCCTAGGCATGTTTGCCCTAAACAAAAATTTCTCAAATTTCCCTTTTGCATTCAGCCAAATCAAAAGGAAGACAGGCTAAACAGATTTTACAAGCAATTCTATTGTTTTTTACTTAGATACCCTAGTGAATATGGTGTAATAAAATCTGAAAAATTGGGGGAAAAATTATATTATATGCATAATTTATTATGAAATTTGGGGGGTTTAGATGAGACTTTCGGCATGCTTTCTATAATTTAAAAAAAAAAAAAGAGAGAATATTTTTTCTTTGCTACAGCTTTCCTTTGAAAACCTGTGTCATGAAGATTTTCATTCTGGCAAAGTAAGTCTTAAAGGATCTTCTTAACAGACTACAAAGGACATAATTTACCTGTAGGGTCCAAAGTTTTGATGAAAGTATCTTAGAGGCTTTGAATGTTGCCTTCTGATTGTGAAGGAGGCAGAAAATCTTTATGACAAAGAATATATAAATCATATTACAATCCCACACTTTGTTGCTAATCATGTTGAAACTCCACTATAATTTCAAACTTTAAAATCTGAAATTTAAATGCACAAGAAAAAGATAAAAGATCTAGCCAATTCTTTAATTTTTTTCTCCCATTTGTTCTCTTCAATTCAGCCAGATCTTCCAGCTTGATGTTGTCCCTGAAGAAGCAAGTTTGGTTTCCTGGTGCCATTTATCCCAGCTTAGCTTTCCATCCATGACTGAAGCACTATATTATGTGACAGCAGCATCCTCCCCAGAAAAAGTATTAATATTTAACTTTTATTCTCTTGTTTTGCTCTTATTTAAATTTAGATTTCACTTGACTGTAGCAGATGGTGAGGGCTGTAAGGACATTGCTCTAAGGACACTTGATAAAATACAGTTTTTACTTTGAAAAGGAACTCTAAATTTAATATGTTGATTTGGAATTCTTTTTTTTCCCCCTAACTTTCAGGCCTCAGAAAAGAGATGTAAATTTAACATGATGAATCCCTTTTCTTTAAAGGATTTAAAGGTCCATTTCCATGGAGAAGGTAGCTGGCAGCGCTGAGGCCTGGCCTAACATGCCAGCGCAGGGAGAACCCGCTGTCTGCTCAGGGATGTGTTCTTCCATCTTCACCTGCAGAAGAAAAGACTACTGGGCTTTGAGATGCATTTATAATGTTTGCTTTTCCAGTGTATGAGCACGGCAGTCCTTTGCATATGTGTTTGCAAAGGAAGCATTGACTCAGAGTAAAATCTGTGCGTCCAACTCTTCTGAGTCTCATGGCTGTTTCTACCACTTGCAGGACTAAACTTTTCACAACTGGTTTCCAAGTCAGGCTCTTCAGCAGTTTGATGTCTCTGATAAAATGTTTCAAAGAGGACCCTGAATAAACAGTGTGATAAAGGTGCTGTTCTCACCTTACCTTCTGACTTTTTCCAAGTGTTGCAATCCTGACTCCTGTTAGACAAAGACCCTATCTGTGAAGAAAACAAATATTTTATTTAGCCCTGATACCTGATTTGTGTTGTCTTTTGTCCTGATCTAGACTAAGCTGTCCAGGTCAGGAATGGTCACCTTTGCTATTATTCTGTAACCTGTCTGCAGAGGAGAATTACTTTTTGGTTTATGTTGTACAGTACCTGGTTCCTGGCACGGTGCTAGTACAAATAATAATAATGTACAGTAGCTGGCAGAGCAACACCTTATGCTCTCCATATGTGCCCCTGCCATAAATGTGAGAGTGCAATACCTCCAGTCAACACACAGAATTACCTCTTGCTGCAACTGAATGGATGTGGGTGCTCTCGATGATGAATCTGCCCACCCTGGTCCATGCTTTTCTTTATGCAGTTAACTGGAGTGAGGGATGGGATTTTTTTTTCTGACTAACTACCCAGTTTTCAGCTGCAAGCATGAGAAGATACTTCCCAAGGGCTTTTCTGGCCATGACATGGCAGAGCTGTGCTTTTGCTCTGCATGATGGATCTCCTTGGGGATGCCTTGGCCCCAGGTCTGTCTGTGGCACTTCATGTCAGGCCAGCTTGGAGCAAAGACTCCACCACGCTCCCCTCACAAAGGCTGCGCTCTCTGTCCTGTGATGCCTCTTCTTCAGCAAGGTTTGAACAAGAAAGTGAACAGGCTTGGGTAGAATTCAAGAAGCAGCTCCAGAGGAAAGCGCTGGGATGGGGGGAATCTCTCTGTGAAAGGGATGAATACTGCTCAGCTGTCAGCATGCAAGGAAAAGGGCACTTAAAAATTAGAAAAAGCAGAAGAAGTTAGAATCAGCAGTTCTCCAGCCAGCCTTGCACACAGCTCAGCCTGTTCTCCACACCAATGAGACCAGTGTGTGGGTCAGCAGTGCTGCCGCGGCCCTGAGCCCCTCACAGCCCTCACAGCCCTCACAGCCCTGACCCGCCGAGACTCCGTCGTGTGTCCTGCCCGGTTCCTTCGCTCTGCTCCGTGACTCTCCCAAGTATGACATTATTTATATCATTTATGTTTATATTATACCCATGTGGCAGAGATGAGTGAGCCCATTATTGTGGTGAAACTGTTGTCTTCCAATGGAAACAGCTCTGCCAGAGTTTTGGACTCACTCTGCTCTTTTGCTTGCAGGCCCAAAGCACTTCAGGTCCATTAATATTGAAATACCTGTTTTTGCTTTGTCTGACTACAGACCACAGGTCTGCCAGATTTCTGAAAGAGTTACACCTAGGAAAGCTCTAGAGACTTCTGAGGGAGAGAGGAAGAGCAATGAAGAGAAAAGCTGCTTCTTATGCCCCTTTTTTTTCTCTCAGCTAGTTTTATGAGAGCTTGTTTACACTAACCTTCACCAGAGAAAGTCAGCCTGTGGCATGGGCTGTGTATTTTACATAACTTCTCTGCACCAATTTCCTACCATATATTCTGTCGGAGTGCCTCAAAAAGAACATCCACGTAACAATACTCTTCCCTAAAAGTGTGCATTCAGAGCATTACTGTGGAAAAGCGTGTGGCTTGGCTTACTGCACAGCAAATTTCCCCCATAGACAAGCCCTCTGTCTGAGAGAAAGAAGACAATTGGGGCATAAATCTTTTAAAAGTGTAAAATGATAGCTGTCTTGGCAATGGCAGATCTGATAAAGTGTATTCCACCTGGTGTGGAAAGGCAGCATATGGCCACAGTAATCTGCAGTTCAATCAGAAATTCAAGGATTTAAGCCCTGGCCTGGAAGGATTTCTTGTCGCTGTCTCTCCTCAGCCCTGTCTACGGATAAGTCTGTTCATGTGGCATGAGGCAAAGAAAGGGGACGTTGTTCAGTGCTTGTGCTCTGGGTATGATCAGTGCTGGGCTTGGCTGAACTTTGCAGAAATTTCCTTCCAGGTCTTCTGTGCTGTGGGGAAACCTGAGCATGGTTTCCTGCCTACAACCCACCTCCTAGATCTAAAACACCTCCAGATGGGTGCACCAAAGCGTTCCTCTCCGGAACCCACAACACTTATAACACTTTTAATTAATTGCTGTTAATTGCTCAAAGTTGTAATTTTCTATATTGCCAAATCCAAGAATAGATATAAGAATTGAGAACAGGGATTATCTGTAAATGTCTCCTCTAGCCTTCTTCCTCCTGGAAGATCTGGGAAGGATTCTGTGGGAATGCTCCTCTCTGGTTTATTTCATGTAGTTATAAACCTTTTCCATTTTGGCTTTGTGTAATTTTTCTTTTGATTAGACAAAGTTTATAGCAGAATCCACAAGTTAGTATGTGACTGGAGTGTTTGTACAGGCAATCTGGGAATTTCTTTTTTCTTTTTTCATAACCATATTGAACGGGTCTATCCAAGCTTCCATGTAAACCAGACACAGGCTGTGATTAAGTTCTGCTGAGCAAGATTGAATGTTCCTGCTGGGAATCTGAAATGGCAATTTTAATGGAGTCAGAAAATCTCTCTGAAATCAATACAGGAAAGAGAGGCTGACAGTTTTGTTATTCATTATCTTCTAGTTAAAAAGCTGTTTAAGAGTATTCCAGATACTTCCTAAAATTTGAGCGACCTACTGATAAAAGTTTGTGCTTCATGTTTATGTATGTTTAGTGAACCTTAGGATAGTTTTATATTAATATTTCTCAGAAGAGAGGTGACCTTCAGCAAAGAGCTACGTGCAGGATGAGGCTGCATGTGTGCACACTTTAACCCAGGCCCCAGGGGCAGGCACTTTACAGCTCAAAGCTTGACATCCTCTGTGTCTCGTTGTGCTGCTGTAAAGCTTAACTCATGGATTTCAGAGGGATTCTAAATGGGCTGTGGGTATATCTTCACTGCTTTTAATTCAAGGTTCCATAAAGATCCCACTACTGCAGGAGTCAGGGCTGAAAGGCTGACCAGGTTCTCTGTGCCTTTACTGGAGCAGAACCACGCCAGCTCCAGCACATCTGTAGCTTGTAGCTGCTTGAAGGCATCCCCCTCTTGCAAGGAAGAGAAGAAATAATCTGTTAACAGAACTGGTGGCACTCCAGTGCAAACTTCCCACTGCTGAAGTGAGCTGTGGGGAGAAGCTGCCTTCCTCCTCACCTGGTGACATGGTTTATAAATCCCAGAGTCTGGAGGCTCTGTGCAGCTGAACAAGGAGGGTCACCAGTTTTCTCTCCTCCTTGTTTGGGTGCAGGGTCTCAGTGCCAGTTTAGATGTGTCCATTTCTTCACTTGTAATACTTAGAGCACAGGGACCCGCAGTACTTCTGTGTGAAGAGAAGTTCTTCAACAAGAAAAGGATCTTATGGGGGTGGACAAATCCATACAGCTCCTCTAAATTAAAAAAAACCCCCAAAACTACAAACTAACATCAATAAAGACCAGTTTTGGCTGCAGTTTAAAAACAGCTGGAGTCATTCTCTATGAAATCAGCTCCTGCATTTTTAAAAAGCATTAGGCCAAAGACAATCTTCTGTCACTACTATTTAATCTTACCCCTCCAAAGGTCATTCAGTGGTACCACTAGGTTTTCGGCATGCCATTAAAAATGGAGAAAAAATGTTCTTATATGGTGATAGCATTATGAAACACAACCTTCCACTGGCCAGTGGGACTCTCAAGGCAGAGATATGTGGGGGTTTTATAGTGTTTGTGAAGGATACTTTATGTTCTGTAACATATGGTATTGTTGTTACTCTTTTGATTTGTAGTTTTGGGCAGACACATTCTCATAACCTCTGTGCGCCTTCGGCTTTGGAGGTCCTAAAGCTGCTATTGTTCAGTCAGTTTCCAAGCTCAAGAAGAATGTTTTCTTCATAAAGAACATGTTAAATATTACCAGAATTTCAGCATCAGTTTTATATTTCAGGCATATGATTTGGCATGTTCTATAGATGACGGAACATAGCTTTTAAGTTATGATTTAATTTAGATTTTTTAAATTAAAAAAGCAGCTGTTTCTCTACATATGAAATATGAGTCCTCTGTAACTTTACTTACATAAGCGTTGTTTTCAAGGTATAACATATTGGATAACCCAAGAGCAGAATAAGGGCTGGATTCAGTCTAAGATCTGTCTAGCTGCTTCCTACCACTGAGTGAGTGCAAGGCTCGGGTAAGCTTGACAAATCATTGTCAGTCTCTTGGATAAAGGTTATTTCTCTCTCTTTTCAGTTATCATTCTTTTGCCAGACATACCTGCCTTCTTAGTTGAGTTGAGTCTGAACATTGGTAACTAGATTTATGGGAGTTATGGTGGTGGAATGAGTTTCAGTAATGGGTAAACTGAAAGATTGCAAAGGGGAAGGCAGAGCCTTTGGATTATATTCCAAGTACCACCTGTGCTGGGTGAAATGCTCTTAATGCAGAGAGAGAGTTCAAGATCACTTAGGTTTTCTTTTAAGAATGTAAGGAGTTAGTGTGTGATGTTGTGAAGAAGGTAAGATTCCCCTCATGTTTACCTGTGTTGCTGTAGTGTGGTAAACCCCACACACCTGGACTGCAGGATTATATATGGGCACCTTTACTGGTGCCTTGATTTTTCAAATGACATAAAGTTCTTCTGGCTTTGCACAGTGTTTGATGTTAGATTTATTTTTTCCTAAAGTTTGTTGTGGTTTTGTTTTTCCCTTTTTCATTTGTGCTTTCATGAACTTCTAAAAAGCAATGAATGAGTTAGCTGCATAATATTCAAAGAATGCAGTGCTAATAGTTATGTGCTGTGGACAGTGCAGTGCCCTTGTGGGCATGAGAAGTCACTCTTCTAGGAGTGTGACAAAAAGAAATTACTTAGGACTGAGTTTTTCCACACTAGGCTAAACAGCTGTAACTCTGATAATAAACAGCCACTAAAGATTGTTCTCCTCACTCAGTATCACTTTTGCTTACTGCTATTAGTCAGGAGCAGTTGTGGTGCAGTGAGGAACCAGTGCTTCAGAATTTCTGAACAGGAAGGGAAAGAGGTCCATTTTTCATGCACCTATCTGCTCTCAGCTTTTCATTCATGTCTCTTCTTGGGGCATCCTATGAAGCAGTGATAAAATGAATGTCCTTGATATTTCCTGCACTTCATTCCAGATATTGCACATCATTTATATGCAGTCTCACAATGCAATAATTTTTCTAACATATTGTAGGTAGCTGAAATATGTGGTACTACTTGTATGAGGACAAACCTTAATGCTATGAGTCGGTTTGGTTTTTTTAAAAATCAGATTCTTCCAAAGCACACCAGTCCTTAGATTAGAGCTTCACACACTTTTCCAGCCTCAGACAGATCATGGCCATGATTGCTGTGCCCGTGTCAATTGTGATGGTTGGGCATCCTTGGCTCCATAGTGCAGTACCGAGCGGGGGGCCGTGGTAATAATGAGCTGGGTAAAAGGCCTCTTCCCATCCCCACCTCCTATTAAGTCACCACATCAAAATATTTGATTGGCAGGATCATGTCCACAATTACTTTCTATAGTCTTTTTAAAATTCTTTCTTTCATGGAATTTATTAAAATTATTTTTGAGGTCAACAGCTTTAATATAAATGATTTAATTGTTCTGGTTTTACTCTTAAAATGTCTTTAAAATATTTATTTAGTAAAGTAGCTAATCCCATGAGATGAGGCAATAATATGACAGCTGCAGATCAAAAATTTCATTTATCAAATATTTGAATTAAATATTATTATTAAATTTAGTATTTAAATATTTATTTATTT